>NNCF01126031.1:1404618-1423531 GCA_002313205.1 Laupala kohalensis | reverse complement strand
CCCCCAAATGTTTCACGGTATCTTAGAAAGATCGAACCCACGTAGAATTGGACCTCAATATCGTGGTCCATAGTTGACTAAAACTAATATGTAGTACATTAACAACGATGGGCTCTAATGACCTTCGATGTTGACGAGCCCTAAAGCCCCACAAAAAAAAACGAGAGGAGGGATCTGGAGCGGGCGTTACAAGAGAAGCGTCACAGTGCTTTTAATGCCTCTAGTTTTTTATTGTTTGAAAATGTTAACGCCATACTTTAAAAAGTGTCGGAAAAGTAATTAATGTTCGTAGTGAAAGTGTGATGCCCGGGAAGGACTTCACCATTAGATCACAACACTGATTACACCTACAAGCACTAGTATGGTACTTCATGGAACTTCAAAACCAAAACGCCGACTTGCATCACTCAGCTTGTATTTCGGTCTAATAAATAAAGGTAGAATTAGTAGTGGTATACTACGGATGCCGTCTTCTAACCTGACGTCTTTTGCAAACTCTTTTACGGTTATCTGTTAGTTGAAGCATGCTGGTCATTGTACTGCTGATGGAACTGTTGAATGCTTTGTAATTGGTATTTTTCCTGTGGGTCTAATCAGGTGTTTTACAAACATAATTTCATATTTCGATTCTACTTTAGATCTTCATTAATCTTATTTATTCAAAACTCATAGGAAAATCATGAACTTGGCCTAAGAATATCAAGATGGTCGCTCGAGTCCTGCGTTTTGCCGCGACGTTCACGTACGTCGTCGATAGCATCTTGGGTATCTGTCCCAAGTCCAGTCTCGCTTATCAGGAAAGGAAGTGGCGAAATTTACTGTACCCAAATAAAATCCTGTAACTATTTCAATATGGTCAAGTTCTCTGTAATTTGACGTAATGGGCCTTACTTAATTCTGCGGGTCGCAGCAATAAATTCTAACCAATAATTGGTTAAAAACTCATTCGTCCACTCGTCAAACTCTGAACTTGGACTGTCCTCTGAAGACTCGTTCTAAAATATATGAAGACAGAGCTTGTGAGTAGAATGTGATGACTTGTATGCGTAACAAAATTATCTTGAAATTATTTCTTTCATAAATAAATAAATTTATTGTCAAAAAACAGTACAAACTGCTTATGACCACGTGGAGGAAAAAATAAATCTAATTTACTCTCCGGAAGCAAGCAAGGGAAGCAAGCATATTTATTCAAATTTCGAAGCNGGCCTCTCCCAAAATCAAATCCTGGATCCGCCCCTGATTGGAGTTACATACTGTACGGTGTTACATTGCACGAAACAAGAACTAAAAACCACACTAGAAGGAAAACCAAGAAGAATCACGTGTATTTACCTCGATGTGATCTTGGCGTGCGTCGATGAGACGATCGGTGCTTCCTTTGCTGCCGCCGCCATCCCCACTGCTTCCTCCTCCTCCTCCTCCTCCTCCGCCTCCGTCGCCGCCGCCGCCGCCGCCACCGCCGCCACCGCCTACGTCGACCAGCCATCGATCAGTGGGTGCGCGGTGGGCCATGCGAGCGGACTGCGCGCGGCATGTTCTGGCGCGCCAGGGACTCCAAGAGATGGCAGCGGGATCAGCAAGCATTCGGGTGTGATACTTTCTCAACACTTCCGTAATGTATTGTGAAGATGTCTTCCTATCTTTTGTAATGTCGCATTTGCGGGTGCTGAAAACGAATAGAATGAAACGGACGCCCCGAACTGCGCTTGGAAGACGTTAGGGTGTTGATGTCCAGTGTGTTGAATAGGGTTATGTGTGTCTACCAGAGATGATAGGTGTTGGGAGGGGTTTGTTTTTGTTTGGATCGTACGAAAATGTCGACCTATTCCCGACCTTCCCTAGGTATAAACGTCTGTGTGGCGTGTAGAGGTCGTCTGTAAGAGAGTTGAATAATGTAGATCCGATGTAAAGCGTTGGCGAGAGAGCGAGCGAACGGAAGACCGCGGCTCGCAGGCAGACGCGTCTGTGCGTGCGCATAGCGATGCGTGTTCTGCATGCACGCGGAGCCGGGGCGGACTGGCGTTGAACGCTAGCATTTGCGCGTGCGCAGGGTGGCGAAGGATCTGGAGGACCGGCGCAGTCACCTGGAGCCTGTGCCTGCCGAGGACGAAACGGATCGCATCTTCGGCCTCGACGAGCACGACTTCGTACCCCATTTCCAGCGCGTCTCAGTCAGCGGCGAGGACACCAGTGGGGTGAGTACTTACTCCCTTAATTTGCTCTTGGGAACGTTTCTATACAAAATAAACATCGTTTCGACGCATTTTTCTGCGGGTAGTTTCGCATCAGGTGTTTGGGATATTTCGCAAAATAGTACTAAGCTGTCCTGACGTTACATAACGTTAAATAAAAGAATAACTTAATTACTATCCACGAATACCAAACTCACGAGCCCCACGCTAGGGGGGGGGGAGCATTCCTATCTCTGACCTGACTCCGGGGAAGCCGGTTGAAAGGGGGAGAAAAAGTAATCAAGTGTATTTTGTGTTAATGAGCACTGGTTTGAAAAAAATATATATAGAGGGATTCTTTATACGAAATTATCATTTTTATTGCAACTTACTTGGACACCGCCTTGATCCGTGAGAGCTTTTTCAACAGGTTCTCAGCACTCGTTACGTTTCGGACGTTCTATTTCAATGTCCGACATCAGACTTCCGACAGCTCCGTTGTACTTTGGTTCTCAAGCCAAGGTTGCTACACTTGATCAATGGGCCCGTTTTATGTGACGCATTTTGGTGCCCTAGTATGCAACAACAAATATTTTCTGGAGGGGGAGTAGGATTTGCGTTACGTACTGATTTGTAAGATGTATCGTTATTTGTGCGTTATGGACGGGAAAGGGTGTTTATTAATGGTAATTTTTGCTGTGTGTATAATTGTACATTTTCCTTCGCTTCAAAGTTCAAATCTCGTGGACGAGAGAACGCGCATACCATGGTGAATGGGAAATAATCCCATTTGAACAGCACTTGTTGCGACGTGATGCTATCTTTTTACTTCGACAATTATCAATGAATTTACCATGTATTCTTTTTTTAAAAATGTCGCTGACATTATTTGTCGTTTAAAGGGTAGAGGGGTGCTCCTCCGGGGGCTCTGGGCTATCAGGCTTACTCGCCATTGAATCACTTCGGGTTCAATTCCCAGCGGGACCAGAAAAAATTGTAGCTTTTCACTTCAATGTCCCAATTTATGTATAGCCGTGACAATTGAAAAGCAAACCCCCCTCCTATCCACCCCCTACTACTCTAATAACCTTGACGTCGACGAACCCTAAAGCTCCACAAAAAAAAAAAAATCCTTACTGTTACTAACTACTCCGACCAACACCTCCACTTGGACCAAGTTGTTGGTGAAGCTAACCATCCCACCTACTAGTTCTACCACCCACCTATCTCATATCGCCGTGTAGAAAAGCTTCAATAGTTCGCTACATTTCCCATTTACAAATACGACTAAAGGGCTGCAATCTGTGTTAATATTGTGAGTCACAACTTCCGGGTACTACTCAGGGAGGGAAGTTTGCAAGACTCGAGCCCGGGAACTGCTGCTTTGGACACAGGTGTGCTAACACTGCACCACCTGCCTCGACTCATAAAGCAAGTGCCCACCATTTACCTGGCCTGTTCCGGTGAACCTGCGTCACACCCTCTACAGTGATCGAAGACGACTCGCTATATTGGGAGCACTTGTACCCGGTTTCCACGTACCTACGTGGATGCAACGTCGATACATGTTTTTTTTAAATCCCTTCTTCTCACTTTTCTGATGAAGAAAGTAAATTGACTCGTGACCTTTTTCGAAATCTTTGTTTGAATTTATTTTACGCAAAAGATACCAAACAAACGGAAACAAGCTTCCTCCGTATTCTTTAATAATGGGAATAGGATATGAGAGATTTCATTTTGATATATCGTCTGAAATTTGAGTAAGATACTAAATTTAAAAAAAAAAAGAAAAGAAAAAAGGATTGCTTCGTTATAATCGTAGATATATTTCTGATTGTCATGCAATATTAAAAAAGTATCTATGATTAAAAAAATATCGATATGAAATGCATTATGTAACATGACTAAAATATAAATTCATAATTTCTGAATATAATCTGCTCCAAAACTACTTTTTGGAGTCAGGAAGCGTGTATTTCAGTGAAAATACTGCAATATAATTTTTCATTTATAATCGTACTTTCTCGTTTGCTAGAATTGAACGTCGGATTTGAAGATGTTGATGTTTTAAAACGTATTTCAGTGAACGTTGCTTAACAACACATGTCCAGTTTATTCCAATCAGAGAATCAAGAAGGGAAACTTCTAGACATTTCTTTTTAAATCAGACATGTAACTCGCTGAGCATGCACTAGTTCAGTGTCACTCCCATGTGCTTATACGAAATGGGATTGCGACTTGTATGAGCTCTGTGACGCAACCTCCAAATGAATGCTTTCTTCTTCTGGGCGAGCGCGATGCGTTTTGTTCAGAGAAGGGTTTTCTTCATAATATAAAATAATCTTGCTATTCTTTGACTTTTTTGTGAGTTCGTGTATGTCTTGCGATATCTCATTTTCTGAGACTCCTTTCAACGATATCTTCTCTACTGAAGATGAGAGAATATGCATTTTCTGCATTTGTTCTCTCCCTGTGTTAACGAGGAAGTTGAAACCCTGCACTATTAGACGCTTGTACAAGAAGCCTTTTTAACCTAGAAGTTACGTAAGTCCAACAAAATGGACTCAAAATGAATGATTAAGGTCAAAAATACTGTAGGGTGTTGAAATGATAATCTTCTGATGATAAAAACTATATAATAAATTTAAATTTTTAAAAATTACAAATTTTATTTCTTTGCGTCGGGTTTATAAATTCGTTTAATTAACTAATTTTCAGGTACTGAATCCTTTGGAACAATCAAATTTTCTGTATCACCTCACATTTTTGAGATGTACTTGGGTGATACAAATGTAACAATAAAAATATTGATAAACAGATTCTAATACTTCTCTTCAGAAATGTAAAAGAACTGATTTAAACCTCTTTGTAGGTTTAAAAATTAAAATGCACAAAATGTACAATGTCAATATGTACATAACTTAAGACCAATTTCTTTGGGCAAAAAAGGATATTGAATCTTTTCTTTTGTATGGTATCTCTTCAATCTCCCTAAACGGAAACCTACAGTATCGCCCAGCATTGCAGGGTCCCAATGCCCTTGGTAACAAGACTCCATTGTAAAAATATCTTGGTGAATACTTTCACGCAGTTCATCCCTCACTGTTCCCTTATTGTTTGCAAAAACGTCTAGTGAGAATGCAAAAGTCAGCATCTCTTGATTTGAAGTTGTCTTAGAAATCAGTCACTACAGAAACTTTAATAATCTCATTTGTTTTCCAAAAAATGCGTGGACAATACCTTTGAATGATAATCAAGCGGCGAACTCTTTGGGTTTTTTCTGAACTTTGCATCAAATATTAACCTTTCAACAGTTTCCTGATTTGTGGCCCCATAAAAATGCCTACTTTCAACTTTGCCACGTTTAATTTGGGAAAAATTTCCCAGAAATGTCTGAATCCTCGATCTTCTTTATTAAGTTTCTTAAAATTCTTATTTATACCTAATTTTATATGAAGTGGAGGCAAAATGATTTTACTCGACTATTCGGTTTGAACCCTAACTCAGTCTGGTTCAACGTGCGAAAAGTAAAGTGCTCCAACAGCATGAAGCTCCGGGGTTTTGTTCGTGATTTTGGAGAGAAGTTCCCCAGCTCTGACGGGTAAATATTATTTTGTAAACTATGTGGCTAGCTAGTGCAGAGAAACGCCTTAATGTGCAACAACACTGTAATACCGAGAAACACAGCAGCTGCGTGAAGAGAAGTGCTGAAAATGACAGCAGACAAAGGCTGTTATTTGAGCAGACAGGTCCATCTTCAACAGTGCAATCGTTCTTCAAGGACTGTGGGAGATGATGGTGCCATGCAACATTCCATTGGAGAAGCTGAAGAATCCGCGTTTCAGACAGTTCTTCGAGAAGTACACAACACATCCAGTTCCAGATGAATCAATATTGAGAAAACACTATTTATCCGTGTGCTACGAGGAGGTTCTCAAGAAACTACGAATGAGTGTTACTGACAAAAAGGTCTGGGTGTCCATAGATGAAACCACCGATGTGCATGGGCGTTATGTTGCAAACGTTGTTGTTGGTGTTCTATAAATTGACGGGCCTGGGAAAATTATCCTCCCAAAATTGTGAAGCTCTCGAGAGAGTAAACAACTCGACAATTTCCGTTTTGTTCGATAATTTTATGAAGCTACTGTGGCCGGATGGTGTGAGCAGAGACAACGTTTTGTTACTAGAGTACAGATGGTGCTTCATACATGGCTAAAGCAGCCAAGCGGCTGCTGATTCTCTACCCTAGTATGGTATACGCCGCTTGTCTTGCTCTTGCCTTACACAGTTGCAGAAGAGGCGCTATCAAATTACTCTGATGTGGACAAATTAATCTCCTGTAGCAAGAAAATCTTTGTATAAGCTCCGCTACGGGTGCAGAAATTCAAGGAATAAGCACCTTCACCACCCCTCTGCCTCTGCCTGTTCTTACACGGTGGGGTTCTTGACTTAATGCTGCTCAATATTACTGCAACAACTACACCGAAATAAAGAAAATCTTCTGTGAGCTTGATAGCAATGAATGAAGTGCTATCAAAACTGCAAGAATTTTTTTTTTGTGGGGTTTTACGACTCATGTCGACATCAAAGTTCATTGGAGCCCGAAAAACTTGTACAGGAAAGGAAAATGCAGTTACGCACTAGGGAGAGCCAACATGACTCTCCCCGCGTGTGGGACTCGCCGAATGATTCAACCCTACCCACTAAAAACCCTCCTTATCCACAACACACCAAAAAATATCTCACAACATACATCAAATCATCAAATGGAGGGGGGAGGCAAAAATGAGGGGGGCACATAACATGAGGAGGGAGAAAGAATAAGGGGGACAAAAAATGAGGGGTAGGACAAAAATGAGAGGGATGAGGAAAATGAAAGATATCCTAGCTCTAATAGCGTCGGGATCGAAAAGAACAAGAGATGACCAAGGAAGGTCAGGAAAGAGAAAGGAAGGAGTCTTGCACAAGTAAGTGGAAGTAATGCCAGACTCAGCTCGGGACTCCGTGTTCGCCAAACACGTACTTACTAGATGTAAGTCCCCTGGGGGGGGGGAGTCTTTTCAGATACCTTGTCTGGAAACTTGACATACATCAACACCAACTTTTCAGTGATATCAAAAGCCATCGCACAACTGGAAGCTCCAGTTGTGTGACACCCTGGATATTGTGAAACGTGCAGAGTCAGTTGGGTCAAGCTCGTGGTCGTGTGGCTGACAAAGTTTTACATTTTATCAATTTCAATGTTATCTGTTAAAAGTTCAGGTCTAATGGGTGGGGGGGGCTTTAACCCCCGTATATTCAATATGCTCTCAATTACGTAGTGATAATTTTTATCATGAGATATAATTTCTCATTAACGTATTTGAGTTACTTTAAGAGGATGTGGCTTAACGCTGATAAAACCTAATTCTAATCAATTCTAAGTTATGGCGATGTGAGAGAACAAGGCTTTCACGGGAAACCAGCGAATTTCCAGTCGAATTCTGGGTAAGAGTTAAAAAAAGCTTTCAGTTAAAAAACCCTTCCTAGTTTTTATGATCGTAGGTATGAATGAACCAAAAACGCAAAAAATATAAATTTTATGTAGGATAAGAGTACACACCTAGTAGATTTTTGCGACTGAGATTAAAAAGATGACTACTTCAAAATGTTTCTAAACGTTTTTTGTTTGTTAATGAACAAATACTCAAAATAACATTAATGTTTTGAATATACATTAGGTAAAAAAATGAGTTCTCTCGGTGACGGCAAAGAGTACGCATTGAGGGACTAAGATCACGCAGTACTGTTGTTGCAAATAAACGGCCCACTATCTTCACAGGTGGTGTAGACCGTGTCGCGTGGTATCGCTTTTTACGCAAACCGCACTCCACCCTCTCGTCAGAATAGGAATGTCCACTGCGCACAGAAGCGTTTCTTCTTCATCCTCGTAAATTCCATCATGAGCCTTACTTTTCACACATCTTGAGCTACATTTCCTGGCCACCTCACTCACTAGACGTCAGCCCCCGTGACTTATGCTTATGGGATTCCCTCAAACGCAAATGGAAATCAGATTAACGATGTGGCGGAATTCAAAAATGGGATACACTGACATGACCGTAACATTCTTTCTGATATACCAAGAGCTACCCCTGAGAACGCAATTATGCTTTTGAATTTCCTTTAATAAAAACTACATTGAATGTAGACACATTAGAAACTTTTTAAACAGATCCCTTCGTATCTTACTTCGTTTTACAATAATACACTTTTACAAAGTGTAACTTTAATTATAAAAATCCTATATTAAAAAAGACTTCTAGATCCGGAAATCGGGTTCATGTATTGCTTGATATATTCCTTTCTCGCGCAATATACTTACGCAATTTACGGGAAAATAAAATTTTATTCACAGGGACTCATTCCGTGTGGATAACTAAGTATAAATTAATCATGTTACGTCGAATGAAAATGGGAGACGGGACCGGGATTCGAACCCGGGACCTTGAGTTCTACGCGCTCATGCGCCTACCAACTGCGCCATCCCGAGAGGCGAACGGGATGGCGCAGTTGGTAGGCGCATGAGCGTGTAGCGCTCCAGGTCCCGGGTTCGAATCCCGGTCCCGTCTCCCATTTTCATTCGACGTAACATGATTAATCTGTTACCTGGCGGTGAGGTTCACCGTAATCTAAGAGATTTCTATGTTTGTGAACCAGAAATGGAAAATAATACCCAAATCAAGTACTTCCTAAGGGAGTCGCCTCAGATGAGGAATCTAGTCTCTACGAGACCACCTCAGAGGTCTTTGGGTTTCACAAGTTGAATGAGAATGGTAGACGGGCCCGAGAGGCGAACGGGATGGCGCAGTTGGTAGGCGCATGAGCGTGTAGAGCTCAAGGTCCCGGGTTCGAATCCCGGTCCCGTCTCCCATTTTCATTCGACGTAACATGATTAATCTGTTACCTGGCGGTGAGGTTCACTGCAATCTAAGAGATTTCTATAAGTATAAATTGTTTATGCGTACTAATATATGAATGCGTAACGCGAAAGTGTCTGTCTGTTTGCTACTTACTACTAAACCACTGAACTGATCGTGATGAAATTTGGCAATGATATTGTTCAAATGTTCAGGATGAACATAGGCTACTTTTATTTAAAAAATTGCGTGGAAAGAAAGATAGAAAATTATTTTGACCATAAATGTCAGTGAAATCGGGAAAAAGGAGAGGTATATTTGCTTACACCACCTAAGCTGTTAGAGATGGGTGACACATATGCTTGGCAATATTGTTCGCCGCAAAGAGTTGTACAAAAGAACCCGCGACAGCAGATGTCTATCTACAAAGGTTTACCTACATTATCGTAATTTTTTTAATTAAAATTGGAGTGTTAAAATACTTCAATTTAAGAGAATATGTTAAGAAAAAAATCAATCATCAAATTTAATAGATGTTTTTAATCTTTGTTAAACGCACAAAAAAAAAAAAAATCTTAAAATCGCGCAATTTGTAAGAATGGTTTAGATTTTAAAAGTGTTTTAATGAAATGGTGCGGGCGTTGTCTTGCCTCGGAAGCCAAAATTCGACCTGCGCGCCCTCCTGGCGAGTGGGTTCGTTGGACTAAAGAGTAAAAAAAATTCCGGGCAACGCCTGGTAATCATCTAGTTATTAGTGTATGTGACATTTAGCCCAGACCGTGTGTAATTTTGAAATCGAAAGTGAAACTAAGTAGCGATTTTATTGCGGAAATACCTTGTGGACAAGGATTAAAAAGACCTCTTATCTGTTTCATAGTTTCATCAAATATCGCTCACGTCATATTTGTATTCAAACAAAAATATCGGAAAAGTAGTTTTTCCAATGTATCAGAAAAACTAGCGACCGTAGAGAAAAGTAAAGTAGAGAAGATTTGAGCGCAATGACAATACCTACAATTTGAGACTTTTAAATTGAAACCGGTCAGCAGGTAAAGTTATCACAAAAAAGGCAGCTTTCTGTTATTGTTATATTTTATTAAAAATAGATTAAACACCCCCTTAAGATGTGAGATTGTGATGCTGAAAAGGTGTGCAAAAGATGGTTTTTGCAATAGTTTTGGCAAAATCCTGTTTATTTATTAGGGATGAAAACCGCCATCTTTGCGCTGCTGTTCAGCTGCTAATTGTTAATTAAAAAAAGGTTTGGTCTTCATTTTAAAGATAAAGAGATTAACTAACAACGGGTGAAAACCGGTTAAACGATTGTTTAAAGTAAAATTTTTGACCCTTTTTTCTCATAAATGGAATTCTTATGTTATTTGTAATGTTAGACCTTTTCAGTGAAGAACATTGAAAAACTGATTTAAAAACATTTCTGTTGCAAATAGAACTTTCTACGGCCAATAGAAGTCAAGTTAGCCTCTTTAAAATATCGCAGCGCTGTTATGTATAAACATAAGGATTGAAATTTTTAATGAAGATTCAAACTTAATTAAAGACGATTCCCAAGAAGATGACAGCTAAAAAATGACGAAATCGTCCAAATTAAAAAAAGCAAAGTTTATTTACCACTTATTTACAATACATGAACATAGCGAAGTTTTTGCTTTTTTAAAGTTTTGGTTCTGTTGACAGTACAATATTTGTTTAAAAATCAATATGGCGGACGATCAAAGGCCCTTTTTTATACAACCCCCTTCACATCCGTATTACATTGTTAACCTAATTGGTAATGTGGGATATTGTTGTGAAACTTTCTTGTCTTAAATTCCGATGCCCAGGAACAGCCTTCTTGGATTTTTATTGTATTGTATTGACTGGTGTCAGAGGGCGGCACAGGCGTGTGTTATTTGGTAATAGGATTTAGCGTTGTGCCATAGAAGAAATGGAGGTACACGATCTACCCCACATACGCCATTCTTCATTGGAGGGCGACGAAGAGGCAACATTTCACGAGCATATGAAAAGTATTAATTTGTCGATAGTCAGCCGTTTCAATTCGTTCAAAGTACGTGAATAAGACTACTTAAGGTGGTTATGTTCGTTTATTTGAAATTTCCTGTTTTGATGTACATTTCATTCTATTAGTTGGTACACACGTTTTTATTCCACTGAAGTATGTTCCTCAGCGGGGAAATCAAAATAAAGGGATTATTAATGTGTATGTAAAGCTTATTTGGTATTTTGAGTTGTCCCTGTTCCATTTCTTACTGAAGATAAGAGAAGGCTTAAGTTCGGAGAGAAAGTGAGATAAATACGAAGTCTGTTAGAACTAGAAAGGAATGGCGATATTTGTACCTTACCGAGAAAGTAATATCGTAGTACGCATTCCTCTTAATTTAACAGAATATTTAACTTGGAATTTCGTTTCTCGTTCGACAGGTTCCTCTGGAGGATTTGCAGCAGGCATCACGGCTACTGATACGGGCGCTCGATATACGCGAGCGGTACATGGCAGTGTCGCACCAGTCCTTTCCATCCATAACATCGCGCTTTTTACGTTCGGTAGACGCGAACTGCCCCCATTTAATGGATGATGTGAAACACGACGATAGACGGACTATTGCTGGTGAGTATTCTTTTTCTCGATTTATACTTAATAAATATTGAGCTATTTTCTTGGAATGCTTAATGGACTCGGGGAAAATGTTCGCACCATTAAAATAAATGAATGAGATACAATTTAACGAATACTTGAAATAAAAATTTAATGTGTGGAAGTACTGGCTTCGACTATTTTGAAAATCTTTTTTAATGAATAATATCAGTAGAATATTCTGCGTGACCTCAGAATCGATGGTATGGTTCCATAAATTAACTTCTCCCGGTTTCGTCCTCGTTCGGCTCGATTTTCTTTGTAGCATTATAATAATTCCGTCATATTTTCTTTATATATATTCCTATGACTCGATTTCACCCTTGGTAAGAGAATGGAAACTTAAGAAAACTTGCTTTGGATGTAATTATTACTATTGAAGTCGATGGAGAAAGTAAACTATGGTCCTGGGAATACAATTTGATTAGTTCGACAAAGAAACTAAATCAAAGGCACACAATTTTGAAGGTACATAGAACTTATTTTTTTTTTTTGGGGGGGGGAAATCAGATCTTAAACATATTGTTTTAGTTTCTTTAATTTAAATTTCTTTTTGTGGTAAGATGAATGAAATTGCTCAATTGGACATTGGAGAGTAATTCGGGAGAATGTTGAAGATGAGATTAATAAGAATGCACATGTAACTAAAAAGTTAATTTTTTAGTCTAAAATCAAGCAATAGCAAAGCATCTAGTGCGTCTACCAGAAATTTATTTATTTACGTTTTTGTTTTAAAGTAGTGTCCCCATTATAATACATTACATGGCTTGATCAACATAATACTTAATGAATTTCTATCAAATTTCTATTCTATCCTAATTTCCCAATTTTCATCAACATACGTCTTTTGAATATTTTTGACTTTTCTTCGATCGCTGTTAATTTGTAATGTTCCACTGTCCCAATCACTTTGTCTTGTTAATTTCGCTATATACTTGAAGTGAAGTCACTCGGGCACCACGAGTCAGTTGAGGAGGGAGTCAGGGAAGATGTAGTGGCCAATCGAACCAAACGTGCGCCAGACGCTTAAGCTTTGAGCTGATAGGTTGTGAGCCAACGCCACGCTCTGTTGGCTCTTTCCCAATGGACTTTAAAGTCACATTAGTCATGTTTGCCAAAAGACGAACGAGACGTCATTACGAACAACGAAACGAAAGGTGACTCCAAACATTCGCCATTCGTTGAATCCCGATTGGCGAACATCGCCCGCCAATGCTTACTACTGCTCGGCTTTCTTTGACGTGCCCAACAGACACGCTGCGGGTAGTTAAGATTAATAAAAGATAGAAGGGGCTGGAAATTTCATGTTGCTGTTCGTTAATGAATGTTCAGAAACTTCTCACATGAACACAATACATTTACGCCAAACTGTAGAGGTTGTATAAAAATATGACAAAATAATGAAAATGTGTTTTTGGAATGTGAAGTTAGGGTTAGACACAGCTTTCTCATAACTCTTACAAAATTTCATGATTAAGTAACCTACGCTATAAGGTGAAAAAAGTTACTTGCTGGATTTTCAAACCAATGGGTGTGTGAGTTGTTTTATCTACAGCAGTGCACATGTACATTACCATAGGTTTCAATCTTCTCTGTCAATTCTTTTCTCAAATGGAATTTTCTTAAATTTTGTAAATCTTAAAAAACTGGCAAAACACATCTTTTGATATCAAAAAGTGCTGATTATTTTGCCTTTGAATGTACATACTGTTGCCAGTTGCCGTATTTCATAGTTTCTCTCATTAAAGTATAATTTCATAGTTTCCCTTAATGGCTTGAGTCATTAAGTTTCTTCTCCTATATTTCAAATATCTTTACACAATGGTGACTAAAAAAAAGTAGATGTCATAGGTTCTGAGATTAAAAGGAGATTAAGTTCTTGTCATGTAGCAAAAGCCAAAGTGATCGGCAAGTACCCCGCTGACCATTAAAATTGCTGCATTGGGAAGGCAAGCAGGCAGCAGAATGATACTTATTGTACTCCTTCTCTATGATTACTTTTTTTTTTTGTGTGTGGGGCTTTACGGCTCATCGACACTGAGGTCATTGGAGCCCTAAAAACTTGTACAGGTAGGGAAAATGCAGTTACACACTAGGGAGAGCCAACAAGACTCTCCCCACATGTGGGACTCTCCATACCCACTAAAAACCCTTCTGAATTACAACATACCAAAACATATATCAAAACCAAAAATCAAAACATTGAGGACAAAAAATGAGGAAAATGAAAGTTACCCTAGTCCTAATAGCGTCGGGATCGAAAAGAACAAGAGGTGACCAAGGAAGGTCAGCCAAGAGAAAGGACACACAAGTCAGTGGAAGTAATGCCACTTGACTTGCAATTGAAAATAGCTTGCATGAATTAGAATCCTAAGCTGCCGTCTCTTATAGCTATAACTAATCCAGTGGGCATCGTGTTGAACTGAGTTTGGATAATAATAATAATGAAAATAACAATTTATTTTTGCAAATGGACTGCTGTCCTGTGGCAGCAAGCTTTATCACAATAGAACATAATAAATGAATCATAGTACGTATTTATTAATAAAACAATTGTAGTTTTAAATAACTTACTCGAGTAATAAACTGAAACCCTTTTAAATAGAGTACATGTATACATTAAGTATGAAACAAAATAACTGAAAGAATGCGAGCTCCTGAAAAATGCTTGAATGCATTTAAATACATGGATAAAAAAATGAAAGCAGCAATGACATTTTTAATACACAGTGAAATAAATGTTATAAATGCAGTTTATTTTACATAATATTTTGTAATACACCCAAAATATTACATTGATTTAAAATTCATAAAAATAATTTACTAAATTAATTTTTTGCAGGATAGATTAACTTAAAAGATTGGCAAAATTAAAATATTAAAAAACAAACACATTTTATAAATAACCACAAAACAAGCCAATGAATAATGCACCCACACCAAGGTCACATTCATAACTGACACAAATTTAAGCGCATAATTAAATCAGAATCTTATATAATGTTCCTGACTAATTTCTCAAAAATGGTCAAAATAATTTATTTAGTGCAGGCAAAAATTAATGTTTGAATGAGTTAAAAAAAAAAAACAATTTGAATTTTGAATATGTTTAGTTTGGAAGTTCAATTATTTTGGAAATTTAAAATAAAGTTTTTGAGGTAGCGAAGAAGAATGACTGTATATAAACTATTGGAGTACCTAATTATCGAATTGTGGAATTAATATTAACTATTTCTGATACTTGTTACCTAGTCTGTATTTTGTATGATTGGTCTCTCTGTGCTATGTAAGTTGGGTCCTTGATTTCTTGTTCCGTCAACTCCCTTGCTCTCTCACCTGATATACTATATAATGCACACAAATTTTCCTAGTATAGTTTCCCGTTGCAAAATGTTATTGCTTTGTTTGTATCAATTCCAACATTATCCAAAATACTAATTACTTGCATAGTTTAGGAGTATTATCTTTTTCTCTGGCACATATATAGTTCCTCGATATTGTGCACAACATAATACAGTATTTTCCTACCCATCTTGTTAACCTACTCACCACAGTTAAAATCTTGTTAAATATTCCTAGATATTTTACTGTTTTCTCTTGAGAAATTGTTTTCTTATCTGCTGTGTATTTTATATTTCGTGCCTCTTTCGAACTGTCAAAACCAATTATTCTACTTAGATTGACTGATTTATTAATTTGTTGATTGATTGTTTGTCTGACTCCATCAATGCAATGAAAAGACTTAGGGACGTGAAATGTGGACATTAGATTCCTTTTGTAACGTAACGTATTGCTAAGAAAGGATTTTTTGAAATTTTTATTTCAAAGTGGCTAAACTTCATCTCGCACACTAATTTAGATATCATCTCTGTTTTTATACACAAATATCGTTAATTTAAATATCAAGGAACTTTGGGTTTTGAGTACTATTATATTTTCATATCCAAGTTTTATCTAAGAAAGCGTATAACGTATAACTTTGGGTTTTGAGTACTATTATATTTTCATATCCAAGTTTTATCTAAGAAAGCGTATAACTTTTCGAAGAGATGTGAAAGTGTTTTAATGTGTTTTTTTCAGAAGTTTTGTTAATTAAAATGGACTAATTAAGATACCATGACAGATTTTGTAAGTAAACGTGCTATTTTGTTTACACGAAATTACAACGAAATTACCCGTATCATAACTACAAAACTTTCTTTATGAAACTTGACAGCTTCGGCTATTAATTCCATAATTCAATAAATGTCAAATTTAATGAATCATAGTGGTGGCCAGAGCTGGCATCCCGTCACCAGATTTTCTCTGTGGGTGACAGACCTTGAGAACATGCTGTCCAAGGAAGGCACCAGACGAAACAATGTTAGGAGGGTTAAACAGTACGGGCAATATGAAGTCGTACATTGCCCTGTTGAAAGTTAGCGTCACGAAGGCATTGCACAGCTAGGAGCATTAGTCAGAAATAGGCGTATTTCGGGTTTTGCGGCTAAGAAATGACAGCACTAAGTAGGCATTGGCACACCGAACCATCTTTCCAGAAGCTGAGTCCGAGTAAGGGAGACGAAAGCAATTTTTGTTCCTCACGATGCCGCCACACATAGATACGTCCATTATGACGATGTAGTTGATGCACCCAAAACCCATATTTCTTCAACAAGCTGATGTGAAGCGTCACTTTTGCCCATGGTTTCCTTTCTAAGTACTGCCCGAGATAGACCTGTTTTCGCTGCGACGTCCAGGGAAGTCGCAACATTGCACTGTTGATGTTGACACTAGTCGTTCTGCCAACGAGTCAAATTCCCTGTACATCAAGGCATGTGACGTGGCTGATCAATCGTGCTCAACGTCCATCTCCAGGGGCAATTGTGACCACGGCGGTCATTGAGATTCTGCATGGCCGTCCTTGACTATCGAATTTTAGAATGTGTAAAAATTTTCTTGGCCAGCAGTGTGGATTCATATGTCTGAAGTGATTCAGGGAAAATGAGTTGCTTATCTCTTAGGTTCACATGTAGTATGCAACCTAAGAATTTGACTTTATATGTGACAAATGCAAGAATAATAAGTTAATAGCTGGCTCATCACCCTTTGTGTGATTCTCCCTTTCATTTTCTCACTACCTTGTAATGCAGTGAAAGTAATGAAAGAGGTCAGTGAATTTATGCTAAATCCTCAGTGAAGTATTAAATATACAAGCAAAAAATCCGTTCTGTTAAAGATTTCTAGCTATCGAATCATATCATTGAAATTTGGCAATGACCTTACATTTCTTGGATCTATGGAATTTGGGAGAGTATTAACTAAACTGATTTGAAGGATGCTAACAGTATAATGGAAGTCCTTTCTAATTTAGAAAGAATTTTTTTCAAGATTAGTTTGTGTTATTGTGTATTTTACTAATGTATATTTGTAATGTATACTAGTCTTTGAAAGATTTAGAGTAGTTATGTTTTTTTTATACATTACCTAAACCTAATCCTATACTTTCTCCTCCTTTCCCCTCCTCAGACAAACCCAGAAGAGAAAAGTTGGACTCTGAGGCACGTGGAAGCGACAGTGACATGGAGCTGGATGCAATGCTCAGATTATCCTTTAAGAAAGGTAAAATGATCAGGGCACAATGATATTGAAACAATTGGGAAAGAAAAAAATGTTCAATGAACCTTGCGGTAGTATAGTACCTGGCACTTGCTGTGTGCACGGTTGTGCTCTTAAGAGGTGTAGTTTAAATAACACGATTTCACTAACACGTTTGAGGCACTATAATAGAGGTAAAATTCTAAAAACCGGAAGTAGGAACTATCCATTTTGAATGCATCTTTGGCTGCCACTTACATTGCTATTGTCCATTCATAGTGTTGTTTCTCTCTTAGAATGTTTGATGGGAAATTTATATTGTGGCAACAAACATTTCTGACACTGACTACAGTTCTGCTTGTAGTTTAAAACAAAAACACACAATACGAAACAAAAAATACCAATGAATAGTATGGTATTCATAGTGCTCATAATTTGAAGTTTTGAGTTCTAATGTCACTACCCGCAAACTGATATTTTCACTTGGATAATTCTCAGTTGGAATAGCATTGGCAATGTTGTTCCATGCTATCAACTAAGCTGAGAACGTATTGCTGTTACATACTGTGAGATTTTTGATATTGTTTGAATTCATTATTTTACTTGTGATGACATCTTGGAAGATTAAGTTATTAAGTACTTAGGGTTAATGAAAGTTTCTATTTCTCAGGGTTAATATAAGTGGATTTTCTATGGTGATGGTATGGAAAGTATTAGCCTACTGATCTTACTGCTACAAAATTCATTGTATCACAGTAAGGTATTTGGTTTGCTGGATAAAGGTATAGGAGAAACTTAGTTTTACTAAATGGGAAATAAAATTTTATTCCACTTTTCATTCACATCAACGCAAATTTAGTAATCATAAAAAATAAAAATAAAAAAAATAGTTGTAATAGTAAATTGTTTAATTATCCAAAGCCTGTGGGTGGAATTGGAAGCTTAAAATATCAGATTAAAATTAAAGATTAACACTAATTCTAAAAGGAAGATTATAAATGAAAATACCAATATACATAAAAATCCATCATGAGAGTTGTTGTAATAAGGAGAATATCTCCATGCATAATAATTGAGTATTTTTATTGAGCCACATTTTCAGCTTTTTCTGTATTACATTCTTATTGATGGCCAAGCATGGAAGATCGTGAGGGAGCTTGTTACAATACAAAGTTGCAAATATGACACTTTTTGCCAACCTATAAATACGATTTGGGGAGTACAAGGATCTTGAACCTGGTCTTACTGTTTAAATTTTCCATTCTTCTCTTAGCTCTTTGTAATTAAAAGATAAGGCACCCAGTAGAGAAAATTGACTTATATTCAGTACATTTTCAGCAATATTTGCTCTCTTGTGTGTATAATTTTCATTGACTCCTTTTTTGGAAATCATCAAGAAGTCTTATTGCATTATTATACGCAGAACCCCATGCTAAAATGATACAGCCAAGCTGTTAACCATCCTAAAGTAACATAGAAATCTCTTAGATTGCGGTGAACCTCACCGCCAGGTAACAGATTAATCATGTTACGTCGAATGAAAATGGGAGACGGGACCGGGATTCGAACCCGGGACCTTGAGCTTTACGCGCTCATGCGCCTACCGA
>NNCF01126031.1:1383981-1404605 GCA_002313205.1 Laupala kohalensis | reverse complement strand
AAAATACTACCCAAATAAAGTACTTCCTAAGGGAGTCGCCTCAGATGAGGAATCTAGTCTCTACGAGACCACCTCAGAGGTCTTTGGGTTTCACAAGTTGAATGAGGATGGAAGACGGGCCCGGGAGGCGAACGGGATGGCGCAGTCGGTAGGCGCATGAGCGCGTAAAGCTCAAGGTCCCGGGTTCGAATCCCGGTCCCGTCTCCCATTTTCATTCGACGTAACATGATTCATCCTAAAGTAAATTTTTGTCAATGTTTTAACATTCATAATTTTTATTAGTTTAAATACATAAACCAAATAACATAATTTTGTAGTTCTATAAATGATATGTTCACATTCTATTTGAAATACTGATCAACAACAATTCATTGTTAATTTTGTTAAAGGCTTCTTTCTAAGTTGGTTTGACTTAACAAAAAAGTGCGTAAATAGAAATGCATAGTTTTGAAGTTTGAAGGCATTAAAAAAAAGCATCGACATGAGGGAATTTGTGAAATTGGGGGTGGAATTATTATTTTTGACATATATAAAAGTAAATTTCTGTCATTCAGACAAGATTAAGAACTTGACTGTAGGATTGTCTCAATGTAATTACAACAATAAAGTAATTAAAACACATTGGTCATCAAAGATGTGAAGTTACACCTACTAGCTTATATTTTTGTAGTTTCATAGTTTTCTTCAACAAAAAGCTTATTGTGACAAGTAGTCAAGCTTGAATTAGAATTTCTAAGTGTTATAACATGCATTTAATACAAAAATGACAGTCAGAAGAAAATAAAGGATCACAAATTAACAAATAATAAAGGATCTATGAAAAAGAACTATTAACTAAACTGTTGTAAAATTTATCATGTAAATATATATGACATACGATTATAAGCTGGATATTCTTTTAGCAACTTAAAATATAAATCCATAAAAAATCATTTCTGCTGGTAAATAATTACAAATTAACCCTCTTTGGACTTGGTTGCAAAGTATCACACTTGTCCCATTAGATTGCTCCATCCACCATCAAGAAAACCAGAGTTTATAAATTGTTCAAGGATTCTTTATGCTTATTTAAAGTTTTTATTTCATTTTATTTTGTATTAAAAAACACTTTTTCCAACAACAAAAACTTTGTAACACATGATGAAACAATTTGTTTAATATCAGCCAATGCAGATTATAATAAGACAAATTTTGGTGCATCTGAATTTTATGTGAATCTTTGGAGTTAATTTTGTATTAAAGCAGAAGCACATATATCTATAATTCTATTGTAGTATTTGTAAATGGGAAATGTAGCATGCTATTGAAGCTTATCTACATAGAGCGATAGGAGGTAGTTGGGTGGAAGGTCATTGTTAGTAGGTGGGCCGGTTAGCTGGGTTTACCAACAACTTGACCCATGTTGAGGGGTTAGTAGATGTAGTTAGTTAGAGTTAGAAGAGTTGAGGTAGAGTTCACTTATGTTTAAAAGTTTATGAAGTGTGATTCTAACCCTAGTGACTTGTCTAGGGCTTTTTTCTGTGATGAATGATTTTCGATATTTCATCATTTGAACTCTTAAATTGATTATTGGTACTAGAACTATAGAATGCCAGGAAATTATATCATTTTTTCTAAATATTTATCTCTTAAGGTACCCGAGTTGTGGGACAATATGATAAGAGAGGCTTACTAAGAAAGGATATTCTAATTTTAGTGTTCTAAATTAAATGTATTTTTTCATATTTTAACTAATAAATAGTTACATTATCTTGATTTTTTTTGTAAATGGTGTTAATTCAATGTCTGTATTTTTCAACATTCCCTTTCTAATGTGTGAAATGGTGTAAAAAAGTTTCATTTTTTGTCATTCATGCAACCGTTTCCACTCCTAGCTATTGTATTATCCCTGCAAACGATTGAGCCACCATGCTCTCTTATGATTCTGGCAATTACAAAAGGGGTCTCTCTGAAAGAGATTGAATATTGCCTTATTTCTGTCTGGGAATATATTTGTTCATTTTTTGAAATTAGTATTTGTGCATTATATGGATTCAAAGAATACAAAAATTTGATGTTTTTTACCATGTGTGTTTGAAAAAGTGAAAGCCACCAGAAGCGAAATGTATGTTAGCTGTAATAACTATTGAAAATCTCTACTTATTATAATAGTAATGTATGTTGTATTTGTAATATATTTTGATGTTGCTGAGGAGTGAACACAATGAAGGCTATAAATGGTTATCAGTGAGGATTCAAGAATGAATATTTGTTCCAAGTCTCAAAATTTAAGTTATCAATGGTAAGGATATTCAGCTAGTGTGAAAGAAGGTTTCTTTTGGTTGGACTAAAATATTGTTCCTTCTTCTCTTCGAAGTTAATAGAAAACTAGACATGTTATGCAAAATTAAAAGTTCTGCATATCATGTATAAAATTATTTGTGTATGTTGAAAATGTGTGTTTTTTGAGTGAGAACTGAATCTTTTCTCTTTTCAATGTTGTGCACAGATCATCCTGTCCACGCACCTGCCAGCAAAGGTGACCCTTGGGCATGCGAATTTCCACCTTCTCGTGAATACATCATTCGACCAGTCGGTGGGGTCTTCCAGCTGTTCAAAGATGAAGAAGCTGTGAAAAATAACCAGTCACTTAATTACCCTTATCCCAATTTACCCACATTTGTGCAAGATATGAATCTTCTTTGTGCCATGATTGCTGATGGACCTTTGTGAGTATTTTCTCTCTCTCTTATGTTGTATGGGTCTTCTTGTATTTTGTTGCAAACATTGGAAAAGTATTCCCAAGATCTCTTTGCCTTATTTAATGAACAGTTTCTCTCTTCTTTTGTTTTTTTAAATTTAAACTCATATCTACATTCGTTGGGAAAATTTCTACCCACCTGTCAATTTTCGATTTATTATTCCATTCTCAGGGCGGCAATGTTGCTGCTCCGCTTTCATGTAATCTTACTACTGCTTGTGATTCCACAGAGTGCAGACATGTGCCAAGTAACTATCATTTTCATAGTTATGAATTCATTGGGGTCAAAATCTACCCAAGGGCTCTAATAACCTTGACGTTGATGAGCCCTAAAGCCCCACAAAAAAATAAATAAAAAATCTTCCCCTCAAAGTTAT
Source organism: Laupala kohalensis (assembly GCA_002313205.1). Lineage (NCBI taxonomy): Eukaryota > Metazoa > Arthropoda > Insecta > Orthoptera > Trigonidiidae > Laupala > Laupala kohalensis. The sequence goes on along the minus strand of NNCF01126031.1, from coordinate 1,401,488 downwards.
AAATGTTATTTTTTTTATTTGTCAGTATGAACTGTTAGAGACAAAATGGAACATTGTTTAAAAAATAGTCAAATTTACGAGTTCTTACATGATGCCTATGCGATAATTGCAAATAAATGCCACCATATGGAGATAGGTAATCATATCCTTTTAGTTGATTCAGTGGTATGTTAGTCCATAATTATCGAGTCAAAATACTTATAATTTTTATGGAATATCAGTTATTTTTATTCTTTTCAACTTATCTTTACTTAATCTCAAAACATGTTTTATAATTGTTGCTTATGAAACAAATTCTTTAAAGTAGTGTGTGTGAGAGAATTTTTTTTTTTTAGATATTTGTTACATTTTAAGGAAAGTGTGATTTTTCTGAAATAAAAAACCAGTCTTTTATTAATTATATGAAAATAACAAAAAAACAACAAATGTAATTATTTTTTAGAGGATTTTTGTGCGTTGGGTAACTACCTCACAATGTTGGTAACATTAGCCTTAAAAGTGAATTGAGTTACGGGTTAATTCAAAATTGAGTTAATAAATTGAGTTGTTCTTTTGTTAAGGTTTTATAATACTCAAGTAATAAGAGTAAAAATGATTACAATCCCTTGTTGGATGATACATATTACTAGTTTTACAACTAAGAATGAAAATCTGATTCCAACAGCTTGAGGTAACTGTTGATGGAAGTCAACAAGAATTGAACTTAAAATAATAATAATATATATATTTTTTAATTGCTTCTGTAGCCAACAGTTATGTCCAACATTGGTTATAAATATTTAAATCCAATGGAATTCATATCAGAGTCAGGTAAAATTTGTTTCCGTGCTTTGTGCATGAACTGTTTGTTTCTGATTCTAGGAAGTCTTTCTGTTATCGACGACTCAGCTACTTATCTTCTAAATTTCAACTTCATGTTCTGCTGAATGAATTGCGTGAATTGGCATCTCAGAAAGCAGTTCCCCATAGAGACTTCTATAATATAAGAAAGGTAAATTATCTTTATTTTTATTTAGTAAGTTTTTTTTTTCAGTTATGAGTAATTTATAATTATTTTGTTTTAGAAAAGGTTTTTTTTTGTAATCTTCTTTGAAAAATTAATGTTTGAATGTGATGGCTTTTTTCTTTAGATTATAATGAGAATATTTTTTTCCTTCATAGTTCTAATAATTTTCCTCTGGTAGACATCCGATATATGTGGGGTTAAGCTAACAAGCTGTTATGAATGTATCTTTATTTTTTAAGACTCGAGTATTGTTTAGTGGTACTAACGGTAAGAACAGATAATATGGGTGGACTATTTATCAGTTCCATTCTCTGTGTTCTTTTTTCAGTTTATTTTGTTTTCATATATTGGATACTCATTAGCTGATACATTGTAAGTCACACTCATTTCTATCATAATTTTGTGTGTTGAATGTTCTAAATAATATTAATATTAATTGTGTTTAGGAGTGGTGAAGTGAAAAATATTAACACTTTTGTAAGGCATTATTCTTAATATTTAATTTATTTGTTACGTAGGTGGATACCCACATCCATGCTGCATCATGTATGAATCAAAAACATCTATTACGATTCATCAAAAAGACTCTCAAAAATCATTCTGAAGAAGTAGTTGTCAGTAGCAAGGGTGAGAAAATGACTCTACGAGAAGTGTTCCAGTCCATGAATCTCACGTCATATGATCTTACTGTTGATATGCTTGATGTGCATGCTGTGAGTACTTGTTATGAACTATTAGTATTATTTCATATTGATGCCAAACTACCTTGTAGTTTAATGGTTTAAGTGTTTCAAAATATATTTGTTTTTGATTATTGAAAATTATGTTATGAAAATGAGATATCTATGTTTATGAACTTAATTTATTGTTAGTCCTGTTACAAAACGGATTAAACAATTTATGGTTTTCCTTGGGAACTGTATTGATATGATAGTACCTTGCATTCTTTCAGTGACTAATTGTCCTTCACAGGGGCATATCTGGTGCAACTGCATTGATGATAATTTAAATTTATATTACTTTTATTGCTTCAGTTTTTAGAATTAGATACATCTACTGGAAGATTGTTGATGCAGTTAATTTTTATTGTAAATTAATTGTCTCAAGTCAGCTTAGTTATAATTTGGTTGAAGCTATGTTTAGTTTCTCATGATACTCAACCGAACTAGCTCCAAGTACTTCTTTCATGCTTGATTAGTTTGCTTATGTCATACCTTAAGTTCAAACTACTATATATGACAAATTAGACTACTACTTAAATTAGACTACTACTTATTTAAATTCGAACTACTATATAGGCATTATTAAGTTACCAGTGTTCAAGTTTCTTTTCGGATGTATAGCAGCTATTATCCATGTTACACGTTGGGTGCTGTGGAAAAGTTTTGGCTGGAGCAAGAAAAGTTTTTTATTTATTGATTAATAATTGACAATTTAAAATTCATTCTGTCTTAATTTGACAGAAGTTCTGTATTCTTCACCATTATTCAGGTTTTACTATAAATTGATCAAAGTCTAGCCTGATTTTTTTTTTCCTTGTTTAACAGTGATTCTTCCTCAATTCTGTTTAGTCTTTAATATGTAATTTAATACTCCATATATTATTGTATTACAGGATCGCAATACCTTCCACCGATTTGATAAGTTTAATGCAAAATACAATCCAATTGGTGAGAGTAGACTGCGTGAAGTTTTTCTGAAAACAGATAACTACTTAAATGGAAAATACTTCGCGAGAATTATCAAGGTAAGTGGAATGTTATATTTTGTGAAAATTGTATGATTGCTTGAACATAGTCATATTTATTTTCCTTTCCTTTGTAGGAAGTTGCATCTGACTTGGAAGAAAGTAAGTATCAGAATGCTGAACTGAGGCTTTCTATATATGGTAAGAATCCTGAAGAGTGGGGCAAATTAGCTCGTTGGGCAATAGCTGGAGATGTGCATTCTGATAATGTCAGATGGCTCATCCAAATTCCACGTTTATAGTAAGTAAAAGAAAAGTCAGTTTCATAAGCTCTACTGTTTATCTAATTTTCTCATGAATCTTATGAACTATTTGTTTTCAGTGATATTTTTAAGTCAAATAAATTGTTGAGTAACTTCCAAGAAATTCTGAACAACATCTTTTTACCTTTGTTTGAAGTTACAAATGACCCTAAGACTCATCCTGATTTGCACAGATTTCTCCAATATGTAAGTATCAAGTGTCTTATATTAGAACTAAACAGTTGTAATTTCTCTAGTTTTTTTATTGATAAAAGCATATATTATTTTACAAACTAAAACGGTTGTAAAAGTTTTAAGAAGTAAATATTATTCATGTTAACATCACAATTACATATGGTATTTTCAAAAATTAAAAAAAAATTGTTTCACAATCCCCAACCCTGTGGATGTGCTTTTGTTGATGCATTTGAAGTCTGTCTTTGAAAATGTCCTTGGGCATTTATGTGGAGCAGCGTACAAATTTTATTTCTAAACATCTATTTTGAATTATATGAAGTTTCCCAAAATGATTTCATTCTGTGTTTTGCAGGTAATTGGCTTTGATTCTGTAGATGATGAAAGCAAACCTGAGAATCCTCTCTTTGATAAGGATGTCCCTACTCCTGAAGAGTGGAGTGATGAAGAGAATCCTCCATATGCATATTATCAATATTATATGTTCGCTAATTTGACTGTTTTGAATCACTTCAGGAGGTTAGTTATCATGTGTACTCTTAACCTGTGAACTATAATGGCAGGGTCCCAAAACCAACTGCAGCCATCAGAGATTTATTCGGACTTTTCTTTTTCGTGGATGGGAACTGGGTTTCAAGTATCGTATCGTATTGTATCCTTACAGTTACCGACTAAAATTTGACTTCTGCAACATTGTTGAGTTATTAATATCTGAGTGGTGAATATCAATATTAAAGTTCAAACCAAGTATTATGTGTTAAAATTCTATTTCAATAAAATGTTTACATGTACATTAGTATAAAATAATATTTGTTAATGCTTTAAGGTAGTACTTTAAATACACTTAAAATGTTGGTTTTTATTAATATTTTGTTTACTCATTGATATTATGACTGTTAACAAGTGGACTAAGTTTCATGTCCTCTTCTTAACAATTTAAAGATTTTGTTACAATTTATATTTAACATGGTCTCTCATGGCATTTCACAAATTTTTAACTTTAACTGAATAAATACTTCATTTGCAAATGCTGGAAATCCTTCAAATTTTTTAAAATTATTCATTGGTATTAAATTTGGTTTTTACTTTTAATATGTCGCAAGCTAAAAAAAAAAGTTAGTTTGCTTTCAATTTACAATATAGTGCAACAAACATCTTCCTTCTTTTGTTTGAAAAAAATTCTTTTATTTTTTTTCTCTCCTTACTTACACTAAGGCTTATAGAGGGGAGTGAGCGCAAGCGCTATTTTGTTGCAGATTTGACACATTTGAGATCTCTGCCCATAGAAAAACACGTATAAACTTTGTTTTTTACAGTCTGTGTTCGCAAATTTAAATTGCGATTTGTATTACACTTAAAATATTTATTCAAACATAGATGAACAAGGACAATTCAATGTAGTTATACACAATTACTTGTAGAGAAGTAAGCATTCCGAAAAATTGTGAGCTAAGGTTTTGTTAAAGCATTGTTTCAATTTCTGTTTACTAAAATTAATTTTAATGCCATAAAAAATGTATATCGTAAGATTAAGAATACTCACTTATTGCTGAAAATGCTTTTTAGGAGTCAAATTGAACAAATTTTTATATTTTTATAGAACACTTAGAAACGATAATTTTATTAATTAATTTGTATATAGCTATTTTTCATTATTTTGGTACCTGAATTATTTAATGGTCATTAAGCAATGATATTTAATTATTCTATTATAGATGTAATATCTAGCAAATGGGCTCATAATTATTTTAACTGCAATTCTTGGCCGTTCAAGTATTGAAATTCTATATAATATCAATTGTTTTATTTTCAAATCAATTACAATTAAAAGTTAAATATTTACTTCAAAACCAATGTTTTCAGTGTCACCATATACTGAACCATAGTGCTTGCGCTCACCTATATAGAATTCTAGGTACACAACTGCAAAAAGTTGTGTTTCCTGCTTTAAATTAATTCTCCAAGAATTTATATTTGTGTGTTTAGGGAGCAAGGTTTGAATACTTTTGTTCATCGGCCTCATTGTGGAGAGGCTGGACCTATTCAGCATCTAGTTTGTGGTTTTATGATGGCTGAGAATATCTCTCATGGGCTACTTTTGAGGAAGGTAATTATTTTTTATCTTGTTACTCTTGCATTTTACCATTGGATTGCATTAATATATAATTAATAATGATTGGAATTGTCTTTCACTAATGTAAATCATAGAATTGATAGAGCCAGAAAAGTAATACGATTGCCAATTAATCAGTAATTTGTCTTTTTTTTAATAATTTCATTCTTATATTTTTTTATATTGGATATGAATTGGACACTTGGCTTCATCGGCAATTAAATGAGGCTAAAATGTCCAATGCAAGTCAATTTGATTATAGTTGTGTCTCCTCTTATTAATGTTGTGAGACTAGGAAACATGTTTGTATGAATAAAATTGTTAATTAAGTCTTATGATGTGTGTATATGTAGATTTATTAAAGTAAGACTATTTCTGATGTGTTTTAAGGAAGTATTTATCTATCAAGTACTGAGAATTATGCTTTCCATTTTAGACTGTTCTTACAGATTTATGTTAAGTTGAATTATTGGTAAACATACCATTACAGAACTTATTATTTATTAATTTAGTACTTTCTTGAAGATATGAAAACCAGTTAGTAACATAAGTTTGCAAATACTACTACTATCATCAGCTTTTCAAAATGAACACAACTCTCACTTGCAATGACTCAAATAAAAGAATAACAAAGCAGCTATTATTATTTAGTTTTGGCTATAGTTTGTGGGGCTTTTTGAATATAATTGGAGTATCTGGCAGAATGGATTTTCATTACCATTCACAATTTGAATTAAATTTAATCAGATTTATTTTAACTAGCTGAGAACCTGTATCTTTGCTTGTGTGGTTATTGTGCAAATACTTTTACTTAAATTGCCATTGTTGTCTGGGATAAATATTAATGTTTTGTACTATTGGTGCAAAATATTAATTCCTTCCTTCAGTTGGCTCTACAGTCCCAGATGGATCTTTGCCTCCTCGACAAGCCTCCTCCATTTTTCCCTGTCTTTTGACACCAACTTCCAGTTCCTAATCCTTGCTTTTTTCAAATCTTCCTCCGCACAATCCCACCATCTACTTCTTGGTCTTCCTCTTGTCCTCACTCCATCCAGTTGGCCATTTACCACCTTCTTTACAGTTCTGCTCTCATCCATCCTATTAACATGACCCAGCCATTTCAATCTACTTACTCTTATGTACGTGACAACGTCAGTATCTTGATTTATACCGTACTCTCCACTGGCCATTCTCCTGAACCCCTCCATAGATTCTCCTGAGAATTTTCCTTTCAAAGATTCAATCTTTCACATACCCCCTTTGTTAATGTCCATGTCTCAGCACCGTACACAACCACCGGTCTAATTAGTGTTTTGTATATCCTAATTTTGGTTTGGCACGGCACGATATGGTTTTTAATTAATGGAAGTAGAGCAAAATATGCTTTATTAGCATTTGTTATTCTTCTATCTATCTCCATATTTATTTCATTTCTCACTCAGCAAAGTTCCCAGATAAATAAATTCTTGTACAACATCAAATTTGTTTACCAATGATAATTTTGGTATCTTTGATATTTTTCCTTCTGGAGACTGTCATAAATTTATTTTTGCTTCATTTACCTTCAGACCAAGCTTAGAGGAATATTCTTCGAACTGGATGAATTTTTCCTTCACATCCTCCACTCCTCCCTGATATCACTATATCATCCGCAAACGCTAGTATTTGGTGTGTTCTGTACAGAATGTTCCCACGGTAGTCTATTCCAGCCTTACGAAACGCTATTTCCAATGCTATGTTAAACATCGGGACTACACTACCTCCTTGTCTAAATCCTGTTTCAAGGCTTATTTCTTTCGATATGTTTACACCTGTTTTAACTTTGGCTTGGTTCTCTTCATTCATTAGCCTGCACATCCCTACCAACTTTTTAGGTATTCCCATCTCATGCATGTGATCCCACATTTCCTCTCTCCAAATACAGTCGTAGGCGGGCATAAAATTGAGAAATAGATGGTGTGTAGTAATATTTCTTTCCCAACATTTATCCAATGTCTGTCTCATGATACATATCTGGTCTATTGTTGATCTATCCAGCCGAAATCCACACTGATACTCTCCAATCAATTCATCTGCGTATGGTTTGAGTCTATAACACACTATTTTAGACAACACTTTGTAGCCTGTGCAGAATAAGGTGATGGCTCTATAATTGTCACACAACGTTCCATCCCTTTTTTTGTGTATTGGATTAATAATTCCACATTTTCATTCCCTGGGTATTACTTCCATTTCCCAAACTTTCATAATCAGTTGGAGCATAATTTTCATCATCGCATCCCCACCACATTTATACAATTCCATCGCATCCTGGCACTTTACCACTATTCAAGCTTGCTACTGCTTTTTTAATTTCTTGTACTGATGGTGGAGCTACGTCTGGTTCCGCTGTTTGGTATTCCCCAGGTTTCTCATATCCCCTCTTGCTTCCATCCTCTTTGTACTGAAAATGATTTGCGTAGTACTGAAAATGATTCTGCCCATCTACTCGAAATTTTGTTTCCCTCTGTTAGAATTGTTCCATTATGCGTTCTAATGATTACTGCTCTAGGTTTGAATCCATTCTTAATGTTTTTAACTTCCCTGTACTTTAGCTTCTCCGCAATTGTACTTTTCCTTAATATTTTCTATCTTACTATCCCACATTTGTCTCGTTTTCTTCCTATACAGCTTGTTACACTCTTTTCTTTTCCCTTTATATGTTTGTTCGTTTTGTCTTGTCGGTCTTCTCCTGTACTTTTCACATGCCATATTCCTTTCATGGAGAACCTTTCCACATTCTTCATCAAACCACTCATTTCTTTTTGGTCTTCCCTCCTTCCTTAGCACCTTCCCCGATATCTCTACTATGCTTCCCCTTATGTTACTCCACATCTTTTCTACATTTGAATCATTCTCATCATCAGGAGTGCGTCTTCTAGCTCTTTACAATATTTCTCCTTGTATTCCTTATTTTCTAATTTTTTAACATCTCATTTCCCCATTTCACTTTTCTTTATTTTTGGTGTCTTACTAATTTTCAAATTAATTTTGGCCTTTACTAGAAAATGGTCCATTTCTATCTTTGCTCCCCTCATACTTCTTACATCATTTATATTCTTACAATGTCTCCTGTCTACCACTACATGATCTATCTGACTCAAATATCGGCTGTCAGGTGATCTTCAAGTCCCCTTGTGACATCTTTTGTGTGGATACCATGTATCTGAGACCGCAAGGTTTTTACCATTGACTAGATCCACTAACCTCCTTCCGTTATTGTTAGTGTTTTCATGTATGGTATATGGTCCACATGCTGGAAGCACAAACCTTTCCTTGCTCACTTGGGCATTGAAATCTCCCAATATGACTCTCATGTTATATGATGGTATAGTGTCGACTCTCTCTAATTCTGCGTAGAAAATCTCCTTTACATCATCCTCTTTCTCCTCTGTGCAGATACAAATGTAACATTATAAAATTTCATCCTAAGTCTAATGAGACAAATTCTTTCATTTATTAGCCTATTATCTATCAAACTGTGTTGTACCCTACCACTTAAATAGAACCCTGTGCCAAATTCATGTTTTCCTTCTTCTTTCCCACTATATACAATTGTGTATTTTCCTTTAGATTCCACACCCTTCCCAATCCACCTCTTGCAGTGCACATATATCCATTTTAAACTGTCATTTGCTTTTCTAGTTCCTTTACTGCCCCCTTTCTGTATAATGTCTTAATGTTCCAAGTTCCAATGTTCATTACCTTATTCAGTTGCCTATTTCCGTCATACTTGGGATTCCACTTCCGAGGCTTCTGAGTTTTCCTAACCTTAACCTTTTTTTACAGAGATAGGGTGTCGAACTAAACCTAACCCCCTGAGATCTGGAGGACCAATGATTTTTGGTCGAGGTTTACTCCCCTAGGGGGACTGGTTCCACTACACCTACAGAGACCCCCCCCCTCCCCCCTTGGTTTTCTGTCAGGGTTTCCTTGACCCCCGTCGCCGGAGACTTGCCTTTCACCTGTTCTCGTTAGCCACAACGCAAGTTGGCCTAGGTAACCGACTCGCATCCTCTGCCATCTCCGGTGAGATGGCGCAGAGTCAAGAAGGCTCCCATGGCCATCAGCATCTCAGAATCTTGAGCTAAGGTTCGGAGAGCCACACGCTGTGTTGCCCAGGGGTCCCCACTAGGAGGTGAGAATCAGACTTGGCTGACAGAGCCCTATTTAAAGGGACAGCACTTAACGGTATACACTTATAGGCATTGTGTATCCCACCTGTGCCATATCAGCCCGTTGACCCCCGCATAATAATAATTAGTATTCTAAATCTTTTTCCCAGACATTATAGAGACAAATGTTTGTTTTCTGAGCTAATAATATTATATATGGAATTGATAATTCAAGAATATAATAAATCTCTTAAATTGTAGTTAACCACACCACTAGGTAACATAACATAATTGAAGGAAGTAGCCTTTTATTATTATTATTATTATTATTATTATTATTATTATTATTATTATTATTTATTTATTTATTACACAATAGGAGGTCCATATAGTTGAATTTTCCTGATGTGAACTGAGCATTTTTGTCACTCAACTTCTTAGTGTGTTTTGAAAGGCATAAACTACTGAATTGTTGGAATGAAATTTCCACATAATATTTCTTAGGGTTGTGAAAACATTTTGCCCATTTTTATTTTCATACATCACAATAGCCCTGAAGCAGTTATGAAAAATTTTGAAAAGTTTATATTCAAAGAAATTAGTTTTATCTTATAATTCAGAGAACAAAAGCGTGAACAATTTAAAATACTTTTATCTTGCAGGTTCCAGTTTTGCAGTATCTATACTACTTGGCTCAAATTGGTATAGCTATGTCACCGTTGAGTAATAATTCTCTCTTCCTGAACTACCATCGTAACCCTCTGCCTGAATATTTAGCCCGAGGATTGGTTGTCAGTTTATCTACTGATGATCCTCTTCAGTTTCATTTTACAAAGGTAAAAAATCCATTATTGTTGTTTCTTTCCTTTGTTGAATGGTGGTTACTATTTAAAAAATTGTATGTATAAGAAAGTTTTTCAAAAGTTTTTCTCAGTTTTTGGAAATTATGACTGTGGACTAAGAAGGTGAAGTTCATTTCCTGGATATGTATATACCCAAGGTGGAGTAAGAGACAACCTCTATTTTAAAATGAATTAAGAACTTCTAATCTTTTGTGAATTCTTGAAACCATGAACTACTTTCAATGTAAATTATTTACTAGTAATGTAAGTTTTGGTACTGAAAAATTAAGAAAAGAAACAACAATAGGAATTAACTGCATTATGTTCTGAGCCAGTTACATTGCATCAGTGGTTTGTCATGTGAGGGATATATTTGTCTTTGGCATAGTACAAGTTACATATATTTAAAATTCACTACTTAAATAATTGTCTCTATTTGAGTGTTATTGTTTATTCATTCTATGTTTACTGATATTTTAACATGACCACTGTAATTGGACTATTTTAACATGACCACTGTAACTATTCATGAAAAAGAACTAAACCTTTATTCTGGTAATTACTGTTCATAGTAACAGATACCTTCTACTTAACTCGCATCTTTTTTAATTGGAACATTTGTTTAATCTTAGGAACCTTTAATGGAAGAATATAGTATTGCTGCTCAAGTCTGGAAATTGAGTTCATGTGATATGTGTGAATTGGCAAGGAACAGTGTCCTTATGAGTGGATTTCCTCACAAGGTAAGTGTTTATTTTTGTAGTTTAGTTGGAGTGTTCCATTTTACTATCCTCTAGAAATCCTTTATTGAAATCTTGCTTCAACCATCCTCAATCACTTTTGAAACACCACTCTTTTTACAGTGACAACTCTTTTATGTTCCTTGATACTATGGCCCATGTAAACAATAGCAAATGTTCCTTCTTGTAACTATTCCTCTAAACTGTTTTCCTTCACCGTCTCTGACCACTTTCCTCAAGTTGGTTACGTTACTGTAAATGAAACCATTTTCTACTGCCCAAAACTACAAATAATTAAAATCAAAAAGATCTGTATGATAACATAGATCTGTCCAGTCTCAAATGATCGCAAATGGTAGAGGTTATTTTGCTTGAATTGGCTACACCTCATTAACATTAATAGTTTGTTGAGGGTGTTTCCTTCTAGAGCAAAAGAGTAACTGACAATCAAACATTGTATTTGATTTGGATGTCAAAATGTCATTTTAGCTGTTCATCGTTATCTGATTTGTAGTATTAGAAATTGTAAGACCAGCTTTGAGTTAAACATTATTTCATAGATCCCCTATTGGAAGGCAGAGACAATATAATTTGAATGCTTTGTTGCAGATGAAGCAGTACTGGTTGGGGCCTAACTACACAAAGGAAGGAGTAGCTGGCAATGATATCACACGCACAAATGTGCCAGATATTAGAGTTGCCTTTCGTTATGAAACATTAGTCGATGAGCTCTCCAATATTTTCAAGGTTGCTGAAAAAGAACCGGCACTTTAAAAACGGGGACTTCAGTTATAATGTTAGCTCTAAACAATACTGCTAGACTCTTTGGTGTACATTTACTTAGGGTTCCCATCAGGGTAAGAACTTTTTATTTCTTCGTACATGTTGAATATACTGACTTGGGATTTGCAGTATGTTATTCTCCCAATAGGTCTTGATTAAATACAGAATTAAACCATCTGTAGTCTAACCTAGATGAAACAGCTTGTACTGTATTGTCAGCTGTACTAGCATGATAAATATGTCATGTTATTATTGGACCACTTAACAGAGGACTTTCAAATAGGTAAAATACAAATAGAACACATATTTTGTATTCAATTGTGTATTTATAATCTTGTAGATTTGTGAGCCAGTACCGACTGTTACATGTATAAGTGACATAAACGAAATATATAATTATTGTAATAAAATAAATGTATTATCTTAGAATTGGAAAAAAAAATTCTTTGGAGATAAACAATTATATTAGTTTCAGGACCATCCTGGAGAGGGTTGTGATTATTTCTTACTTGTTTTTACTCGAATTTTGATAAATCTCTTATATATGAAGAATGTATAGAACATCTTGTTTTTAATTCTGATACTGTTTTTGAGATATCTGCTAATTTTTTAATTGTTCTCATTGATATGTGCACTAGAAGTACAGGAAGAAGTCATTTCCATTCTAAGTAATTTGTTTAAAGTTTGTTCTTTACATATTTGGAAGTTACTAAATTGTTTATTTTACAGAGGACATTTATTTTGTAAAATCTTAACAAAAAAAAAATTGTTTTATTATTTTGTTTTGTGTTTAACTGGGAGAGAAGTTATCTCCAGTATAGAATATATTCCTGGGCAACTTAAGCTACAAGTAATGTATTTGTCCTTTTTGGTGCCTCTTTCTGTACTTGACAGATTAACCGGTCAAGCATTATGCTTATAGTATCACTAATTGTCAGTGCATTAACATAGTATTTTGTGAAAAGTGTAAAATGGGAATAATAAATATTGTTGTGAAAGTGGGCTTTACTTTGAAATACTTTATTTCCTTGATACTGTAAATAATATTACAATAGACTCTCGTTTATCCTAAATGAATGAGAAAGAATTAATCCCAGATTACAAAAATCCTGGTTAAACCAATATATGTTGAAAGTTGGATTAGTAGGTGTATTACAGTTCAACATTTTAAAAGTTATCTCCTATTCATCACTGCTTGAAATAAAACTGCTCAGACATTGATATTTCTTTTCAATAGCCTTTTGACAAATTACTTGGTGTAGATTACTCGGGATTAGTTTTTTTATGCTGTTACTATGTACCCAATATGAATGTTTGTTTCTTTGTATATAATATCCCTTGTAAAAAATGTAAATTTTGGAGAAGTTGCATTTCTTTTTCCATAGTTTATTTTGGAGGTGGTCTGCATATCAGGACACCTGTATAAACATTAATATACTCGTAGGTTAAGGATTTTTCAGGAAAATTGAACTAATTGGAGAAATGAGATAAAGAAATATTGTTGTGTTTTAAGTTGAAAAAAATGAGAGGTAGCAGTTGTGAGTTAAATTAAATTTTGTAACTACTTAAATCTTTTAGTATTGCATGTTGTAAGTCATCCCACAAGTTTTTGATAAAAAATGCTTTGTTTCAAAATTTTCATGTTCAGCTAAAGAAATTTTCCAATATTACCTCTTTCCTGTTAAAATTTTTTTTCTTCAAGGAAGCACTATTTTTTATGTTTTATTCGTTCATCAGCTATTGTGTAATATACTCTTATCTCATCTAACATAATATCCTATTGAAAATGGTGCATTGAACATGTTATTATCACGTAAGAGCATTTTAGTACTGTTTGACTAAGTAAACAAACAGTTTCATCTTTGCCAAAGTAGATAATAATTATCACCCTCTTCATTTATATTGTATTGAGACTATGCCTAGCATTGCATGGGAATTTTTGTTGTGATATGGTTCACCCTTCATTATAATTGAGTGTAGAAAAAAATAACATGTTAACTTATAAAACTGTGATACCATCGTGAATAGTTTGTGATATCGAAAATTTGAAAAAATGCTTTCAATCCAATGAATACTTTTGTATGCGTCTTGACTGTCCGGGAGTCACTGTCAAAGTGTTGAAAACCATCTTGCATAGTACCTTCTTGAGGGTACTAATGCTGTAATACTTTCATAATCAGAATTTCAAATACTACTTTCTAAATGAGTCTTCATGAAACAAAAGCAACTTATAGACAAAATCCTATCATTAATGATTTTCTCCTGGTTTTGGTGAATGTCTGTTATTCAGGATAAACGAAATGTCGAAAAATCCTGAAACCCGTTTTTAGAATTAATTTCATCAGTATTAAGAGTTTTATATCAATGGCATGGTAAATTAAAAGAGGAGTTTACATAAACTAGAATAATAAAAAAATATATTGGGAAATTGAATCTCATCTAACTAATTTTTGAGAAATTGTTAGATTGTTGCATAATGGAAGCAATGGTAGGAGTAACAGCGGTCTTGAATTGATCGAATTTATTATTATTATTAGTAGTAGTAGTAGTAGAAGTGAATTCTCCCAATGAATATGACGTTAAGCAAATTACTCATCAACATTTCTTTGGGTTCTTGTTTCAATAGGCTTTCATTCTTCGCAGGAAAGCTTGTTGGCATTCTTCCGACCACTTTGGTCTGTACTGTTTTGGTTGCTCTGGCATAACTTCCCATTTGTCCACTTTGTGTGTGAAGGTGTCTATTTCTAATCCATGTCATTTAACTTTATTCCGGCGTTACGCAATTTAATGACTTTCTCTTTAAAAGATTGTTTAATGGCATCGCACTGCCTTTGGACGGCGAGCTACCAAAGTGTGTAGGTTCATCAAACGTGTATTGTAAGAAAAGTATTGAAATATTTTCATACTCTTTTTTTCTTTCTATTTTGACCTACAGATTGATGGAGAGGTTGAATAAGAGTGAGGAGGGGTAAGGGACCCCGAATAAAAAATCTGTCCCACGCCCCCGAAATCCTCACGGCGGTCCTGATAAGAGTCAGAACCTAAATAATCGGAAGAGTTTGAGCATAATTTTTACGTGGGTGCTTTTCTACTAGAAACAGCCTTCTTCATTAACAAGTGATAAATACGGAGTGGTTTGTCATTTGTGGTACTTGCCATCGACATTGATAGGGCCTGACGATGGATGGTCCATCGATGTATTCGCCTCAGTCAGACTCAAAATGGGTTGCCGGAATTCTGCCCCTCGGAATCTTACCCACCTAGTGAATCTGACATCATTTAGATTCCAGGAGAGTAAGATTCCGGAGTTGGACATCTCGCTGAAGACTAACTGCATAGAATTCAATGTTTACTATTAACCGGTTACAATAAGGATGAATAAACACTATATGTATTGTACATATGTAGACCACGGAATCTTAACCCCCACCACCCGGAATGTTACCCGCCGGAACATCTGAGGTGAAATGTACGGGTCGGAATCTTAAGCCCCCAAAACATCTGAGGCGAAGTACGGGCCGGAATCATACCCCCCTCCTCAAGACATCTGAGGCAAATTGTACAATTGTGTCTCGGGAGGATGGTTGCGAAGCTGCCGGTCTTAGCCGAGCTCCTGGTCGCAAACCTTCGCTCCAATCAGCAGCAGCGGAGCTGACGCGAAACATTTTAAATCTCGAAGATTATGAAACTTAATGTAATGATGTGATATAGAGATAGTGCCAGATATACGTTCATGGGGCAAAGATTTTTTTTAGTTGGAGCTTTTAAATTAATTTAAAAATAATTTTGATAAATAAATAAATCATTATTTTGGAACTATGTTTATGTCCCTAATGTTCTGATTGTTATTATAAGCTAAGTAATACTACACTGATATTCTGATTATATGATTAATGATTATACTATTCAAACCCTGTTAGAAGTAACTGAGATAGTTTTCTTTTACTTTTTTATCAAGTTCTCCTGGAGACCTCAACCACATTTACAGAAAATAACTCGAATATAAATTACTTTATTTTACTATATTACATTATTAAAATAATATAATTTTGTAATATAGCTGTTTCATGTTAAATAATGAATACATTTTGTGGAAAAAATCCTGCAACAAAATGTAATTATTTATTCTGAAATTAATTCAGAATTTTGAAATTTCTTTTAGATTTGTCATAAGAGCAATTCTTTAAACTATTCAAAAATTTATTTTGTGAAATAATTCATTAACAGGTTCTTCACCAGTTAAATATCGCTCTTGTGTTTTTCTCACTTTATAGCTCTTTCCACCATATTTGGTATATTTTTTTCAGTCACAATTAATTTTGAACGTTGCTAAGCAGATTATATAAAGTGACAGTATATTCATTAAAAACATCCCTTCCGATAAAGAGCTATTAAAAATATTTATGAGTGGATTTAATATAACGTGGACGAAAGTTTAACTTGGGTATATCATTTATACCTTTTGAAAATTTGTTTTTTTAATGAGCTCATGACTTCAATGGTGTTGGTTTGGAAAGTGAACATAAAATTGAGTATGTGGGTGGATATAATTGGAGGACATTGATTTAGATATATTGAGTTATGTATTTTAACTACTTGTGAAAAGTAAGAATTAAACAAATTTGCGATGTCCTGAGGATTTGATACGATTTTGCCATCGTTTTTCAGAAATTGACGTGTAATTTTTAACAATATTCCGCATGGCTTTCTTCCGGTTGTTCGATTTTAGTACCTGCCTGTCGTTTTCCACAACATTAGCAACATAGACTACTTTTCGAGGAATAGTCTTATATTTACGAAAATAATCATGGAATTCGGGTGGTTGGTTACAGAGTTTTGAAATAAAATAAATAAATAATAAATAAATTTATTGTCAAAAAACAGTACAAACTGCGTATGACCACGTGGAGGGAAAAAAAAACTAATTTACTCTCCGGAAGCAAGCAAGGGACCATCCCATCAATTCCGATCAAGGGCCCTAAGGCAGAGGCGGATTCAAAAAATTCAGCAAAAATTCCTAGATAAGATAAAAAGTTAGCTGCGAGTTATAATACTAATAGAATGTCAATATGTTTGTAATTTTAAGCAAAAAATTACATGTAAGTTATTATCGAACTATAGATTATTCTGAGTATAGTGCTTAAAAATTGAAATAACACTAAATTCACGATTTATTGTTACAATAGACCCGCCCCTAGACAAAGCCTAGAGAACCTGTATGATAAATCCGCCTCTACCCGAAGGAAAACCGGAGAAAAACCCGGGCCAGGATGGGGCTACAGAATTTATGTACACAAACGTGCCAATGTTGAGTACACATAAAACTAAATTAATATGAGCCATAAGACAACACAATCATGCAAGAAAATAGTTTTTGAAATTGTTATAAGTTGTTTAAAAAGTACTACAGCAATGGCGTGATAAAGCACAAGACGAATTTAACTTTTGTTAAAATCAATAAATTCTTTTACAGTGTAGAAGCACTGGTGCAGGAGGTAGTTTTTAACCGCGGATTTGAAGATATTCAATTTCATAATATCTTTTATATTCTTGGGCAGGGAATTATATAGAACGATTCCCGAATGGTATGGTCCCTTTTGGCAAAGAGTGGTTGACGTTATAATCGGCGTTAGTTTTTTGAAGAAATGTGTATAGTGTTCGTGAACGAGACTGTTTCGTATAAAG
>NNCF01126031.1:1342556-1369996 GCA_002313205.1 Laupala kohalensis | reverse complement strand
TTTAAATAAGAAGTTAGCCATTGATGTGGATGTCCACGAATGCCTAAAGAATGCAATTTTGAAAGGAGAATTCCGTGATCGATGACATCGAAAGCTTTGGATAAGTCAAGAAAAACACCCTGAGGATTTTCTCCACTGTCTAGAGATGTGGTAACATCGTTTAAGAAGGTCGTTTAAGAAGGCATCGTTCTTTCTTAGTTTCATTTCTCTTCATAATTCAGCCGAGAAAATCAAAATCAGTGACAGTGAAATAGTGACTGAATATTTTTGTGAGGGACTATGAAGGAGAATTGATTCGGGCGCCCTAAATGGGGAAACAATTCGTATATCGATAAATAATTGAATCTATAACAGTCGAGTGTAGTTATTTTTGCTTTGCATAACTAATTTTACACTCAGTTACTATCTCAATGCTGCAATCCTTTGCTACATCGCTTTCATCTCAGTAAAAGCATTGGACTTTCGAGAGAACCCCATGAATTTCCTTCCATTCACGAGTGTTCTGTTAAAATAGCTTACGGTCCCTTCCACGAATTTTCTCACAATTTACGAGTATGCGAGACGGATGTTGCTGACACTAACGATTACAATACTTGTAGTCTACGCCTGAGATAAGAATTTGGTGAAACATTCAGTCAATATTCAATTAATTACGGTTTGGTTTTCTGGCAACAGGGGAAGATCGGAAATGTAGGATATCTACACCTCCAAAACAACTTCAAGGGTAACTGAAACCAGTAGCGGAGCTTTTCCTTATTCTATAGTTACTACCGATTGAAGACCAGTGAGATTATAAGTGCCGTTGATTCCAATTGACAATGGGACATGTAAAAGAACCCAACACCTTTCAAGGTCGGACTGGGACTCCCAAAAGGGCGTAGACCCGAAATCGTCGGAGGGCGCAACAGCAGGAACACCCGTACAACCGGAAGGTTAAAATATCAAGAACAGGGATTTGTACTCTCACCTTGCTAAGTTATAGAAAGTATGAATTATTCACAAGTATCTGTATTATAGTTTAATAGGTAGTTTAATTAATGATTTTATGTTTATTATCAATATGTATAATCATGTTTGAATTGCGCTTTAGTATTATGCTTTAGAATTACTTGACATGTAATTAAATCAAAATAACCATACGACATGCATTAAAATGTTATGTATCAAGTAAAATATTACAGAGGTAAATTAACATTTCATAACCTTAATTTGGTTTTATATCTACAAATAATAATTGAGAATTCAGCTAGTAGAAATTTGTCACAAAAAACGAATTCACAATCAGTTTCCAGCCAATCTCAAACCAAGGCAATGGTCACAAATGTACCAATAAATAGTAAATGTTATTTGTGAAATAAAAATATCTCTTTTAAAATCACAATAATATTAAAAAGACATTTACTTTTAGAATTTAAAAAATTTATATTAAATGATATTTTCACTCAGAAGCTATTAATCTCACGAAGAACTGCACACTGAAGTATAACACTTCTAAAGAAAAGCATATTAGAAAACATTATGAATTTTACATTCTCACTCATATTAATCTTAAAAATAACACTCAATATTTGTCTAATGAAAAATATGTACTATAAACATTTTGAGAAGAGCATAAAACTCGAAAAATTATTCAGCATGAAATTACAATCATTGATTTCAGGTTCATCGTTGTTAAATGAGATTTTTTTGTGGAAATTTATATATTTGTCTTTCAAGATTGATCGAATTGTCAACTGAGAACAATGAAATACTCATGTTTATATAATAATGAAATTCTAAAAGAAAAAATCAATCAATCTTACCGACCATGAAATTTGTGGAGGTTCATAGTCTCCGAGAAGAAATGTTTCATCATACTTCCCTTATATGCTGAGCAGCTTTCTTACTGGAAAGCGATATTGTCCACTCCCTGCGTGCTAAGACAATGTAGAGAATCTCTTGTGATGGCGCTCGATTTAAATTAGTAATTTATCTTTAATAGCATTTAATGTTCTAAACGGCAAATAGGCGATTCATCTCTTTGCTTTGTTCACATCGAATTAATGATGACGTCATTGTCCATTTGTCTTTCAGTTTTCATGATCAGAGAAGACTCATTTGAAAGGTTTGAACATATCTTTCTTTATACATTTTAATTTTGAAATGGCGCGCTCACAACGTTCTTGCGTTAGTGGTATAGTTAACAAGTACTTGTAACTGTATTTAGTTCAGGGTACATCACAGAGTACAAATTGTATTCGTGTATTAATTTAAACGCGACTTTGATACATGTTCGACAAGGTCGGTTTTCTTTGCGAAACGAATTGAAGCATCAAACGATGACGAGGGAAAAAAAAACACTTTGAACGAACGTAACGAAACGCATAGTACCACACTCAACACTAACAGACAACGAATTGAAAGTATCTGCCTCAGTCATGAGTCCAAGATGTTGAAACGGAAACGATTTATTATTTAAAGAATTGGGTACTCTGCACTTTACAATGCGTATGGGATACGACAGAATATCGTCACCAGAAGAAACCAACCGGGAACATGGTTGAGAGAAGTGCCCTTGGTCTGTCGCGTGTTTCATCACAAAATGAATTTGGAAGATCTTCGAATCGTTCGCCACTGCTTTTCTCTTTTCATGTTTGGTTTCCCAAACAGACATATACTTCCGAATTTATTTGCTCAGCTCTCGCAGTGACAGCATGATAATCGCGCGGTGTAAGCCTATTGTTTCAGTATTCAATAAATTAAAAAATCCTTGTCACCTTTCTTAACATGGACCAAACATGTTTCAACGAGAGCAAAGAGAAATTTTGATAATTTAGTATTTCATGTAAGAGATCCCTTATTCCGTTATAAGGCGAGTACGTGATTTGTAGTTACGCTTCTATTATATTCACAAAACATCGAATTCGATCAACATTAAATTAACGACTAAGATCAGAAACCTGAAACTCTGAAGTAGTTATTTGCAAAGTTTGTAGAATCATTAAATAAATGTTTCTTTTTATTTATCCTTATTGCTTCACTCTCTAAGCAACTTGTACCATGCGCCAGTTGACGGCACTTTACATCACAGTGTTTTATACCTTTTAATCATAATCAATCTTATTCAATCGAGACGAATTATAATATGAGCATAAAGAGAAAGTCCTTTGACAGATTAGTTGTGCGATTAAAGCTCCCTCATCTCTTCCTACCAGTCTGTAAAAAATATCGGATATCTGATGGCAACCCTCCTCACTTAGTCCAGGAAAAATAGATATTCCCCAAAGCAAATATTCGCATAGAGATGAAATTTGGCATACACCTTAACGTTCAAATGAAATGTGAAAAGTCCTCATCGAACCCAATTGTGCTAAAATTTTTATTCAAAGTCAAAGGTCACAAAAAACGTTCTGTTTTTTCGAAAATATCTCCGATACTAACGCTAGTAAAGTTATGAGTGTCATCAGTTCACCAAAAAATAAATTTTCACAGGGATAGATGACATACCTGAATTTATAGTAAAATCTTAGTCTCGCGTTATATTAAATCCACTCACTCATATTTTCAACAGCTCCTTGTTAGAAGGCGTGTTTCCTGACATATTTAAGAAAGTTAAAGAGAAACCATTACATAAGAAAGGAAGTAAAGGTGACTGTGGAAACTATTGCCTACTTTCTCAAAAATCTTGGAAAATTTCTTCTATATGAGACTTTTAGACTTCTTATAGCATAATAATATTCTCTCAAACGATCAGCACGGTTTCAGAAAAAACCTTTCAACTAACAGCACCATATTTTCTTTTCTAAATTATGTAACCAATTATGTGGAGATAATCCACAAGGTATTTTTCTTGATTTATCCGAAGTATTTGATCTAATCGATCACGAAATTCTTCTATCAAAACTGCACTCATACGGCATTCGTGAATTGGCACATCAAATCGTTTAGAAAAGTCTAGTATTATTTTCTGAAAAACAGTAGGAAGTTATATCAATAAATCAAAGACCAGATTATTTTTACGTGCAAGTGGCACCGAGGTCGAAAACGTGTATTTCTCAGGGCCCCGAAACAAATACAGAAACGCGATCTTTTCTTCATGAGATCTCTTTTTTTTTTACTGTAGTTCATAGCGCCTTGTTAAAGAGACCGTGTTTCGGAACACTCTGTTCAAGGTTGTGCTGCTACGGGAAAATGGGGAAACACAAAGTTACCGTATCGGCCCATAGGTAGCAGCCATGTAACCTTTTCCGCCGCGCTCTGATTTGAATGGTGTTTCCCACTTAGTCCTCAATTTGGGAGCGAATTGCGGGTAAGAACTATGAATTGAGGGGTTAAACTTCTAAAAGTGCAGTTTCTGATGAACATTGTAATTTGTGTTTAAGGAAGTGTAAGGGAAATTGATGATACCGAATTGCAAAAATCATAAAATGATTTCATTTATTAAAATAAACTTCCGAGATTTGGTTGAGGCTTATTGATAATGTACACTTGTTGGTCTGTGAGTTGTATTCATGATTTGGGGAGACATATTTGCAGTGTAGAATTACCTTTAAATTTTTACGGCTTAATTTGTTACTTTTGAGCTGCCCGGTGTACATTAGCGGATTTTCAATGTTCCCACAACAAATGTAAACAAGGTAAAGTATCTTGAGATCATGACTCCATCATAGACTGACCTGGTGTATAAAAATGTACAAAGTTAATTCTGTACCAAGAAGTCCAAGTTCTTGAAAAATATTGTTTAAAACAAATGTGACTGAAAAACTTAGTGATGTACTTCACATTGAGTGATTACAAGTGAACATACTTTCTTTCTATGCGCCTATTAAATATATTTTTCGCGAACCTTGAAGTAGAATGCAAGTGATGAAGTAAAAACAACTCTCTTTTAAGTTTATGACGTTTAAACTAATTCATGATTTGTGCTTATATAATATGCTTTTGCTTGGAAGATTTGTTTGAGTAATCATATTTTTATTGGTTTCTATGAAGGACGGTAATATAATGTGGGTTTTTACAAAATACTTAGCATAGCTTTTGCTGTTTAATAAGCCGTTAGCTTACTAAACATATTTGAATGTGCTTTACCCACGGCATATTTATTTTTATTTATTTGTCAATAGTGCATTATTATTGCGGTGTACTCGGACTTGGGATTCAATTTATGAATTTCAATACATTTCTTAGTTCTTTACCTGTATCTCTTTATGACAATGATATCTTTGATAAGGTAACAAGAATACTATGTTTATTCGCCATATTTGGATAAAATATGCTTACACAGCACCCAGTTAACATTACCCGTCCTTGGATACAAGTTGACAGTGTAGTACCCTTTAATGAAAAAAACTTCCTGTACTCCTTGCTCCTGATTTAACTTAATTTGCATAAACGTATGTGATTTTCTTATTGAGATATATTTTCTTTTATTTTAACTTTGTATTGCCCTTCCTAATTATTCAAAACATTTCGTTCTTGTTACGGAATTTATTATTTATATAATTCACCTTTATGCATCACATGATCCGTTGTGTTCAGTGAATCACTACGTAGACATTCTGATGAATGTCTTCCCGTTAACATATCTTCATAGCCAGTGAAGAAATAACCTGTCAGAAAAATAACAGCAAAATAATCTACATGAATCAATTTACTGTAGTTTATTGTATACTTGAAATGAGTTGTGTATATTAATGTCATATGACTATTATATATTGAGTAACGTCTTGTATAATGCGTCACATTCATCTTACATTTGACATGGTTTTGTTCTCAGCTCCAACCACATAAAACAGTACGTAAATAGGCAGCTGCGATTCTCAGTGAGTTCAGATCAAATGGCTTACTTGCTGTTGTAACATCCCAAGAACGTGAGTGGATTTTCTATGTTCTTCCTATTAGTTAAATCTTTCTTTCTGCACTTCATATTCGCCTATTTTTTCGTTATAGTGAGTATAGCGTAGAACCAATAAAATATGGACTGAAATGTTCTAAATGTGGTCATGTTCTCATGCTGAGCGTGGCATAGAGCATACTACCCGTCGCAAGAAGGAGCGCTCGCTCGTGAATGGAAAACGGAATGACTCACAGCTCTTGTTCAAATATAACGAACACGAGGCGCCTATGTACCGTCCCTTCTGATGAATAGGCTAGTAAATATCTCATCTTTCTGTCAATTGAGCATTAGTCCTATTAGAAGTGATTTGGAGTATACAGGTGGTGGTAATACGGAATATGCTTTTACAGGCAATTTGTGTTACGCATTCCGAATCTTAGTTAACGCAGTTAGTCCACGTATTTCCCGTTGCGTTTATTTTGCAAACGTTTACTCCCATTTACGTTACGGCATTACCTTCTGGGGTAATTCCGGTCAGAGTATTCAAACTTTCAGAATACAGAAGAGGATAGTTCGGATAATTTGTAAATCTCACCCCCGAAACTCTTGTAAACCTTTATTCAAGGAATTAAATATCTTAACACTTCCCTGCATTTATATTTATGAAACGGTCGTGTTTGTTAAGACCGAATTACTGAAGTGCCACCCTTGCTTTATACGAAACAGTCTCGTTCACGAACACAATACTCGCAATAGTAGTAATATTCATCGCCCTAGAGTGTCAACCACTCTTTGCCAAAAGGGACCATACCATTCGGGAATCGTTCTATATAATTCCCTGCCCAAGAATATAAAAGATATTATGAAATTGAATATCTTCAAATCCGCGGTTAAAAACTACCTCCTGCACCAGTGCTTCTACACTGTAAAAGAATTTATTGATTTTAACAAAAGTTAAATTCGTCTTGTGCTTTATCACGCCATTGCTGTAGTACTTTTTAAACAACTTATAACAATTTCAAAAACTATTTTCTTGCATGATTGTGTTGTCTTATGGCTCATATTAATTTAGTTTTATGTGTACTCAACTTTGGCTCGGTTGTGTACATTAATTCTGTAGCCCCATCTTGATCCGGGTTTTGCTCCAGTTTTCCTTCGAGTAGAGGCGGATTTATCATACAGGTTCTCTAGGCTTTGTCTAGGGGCGTGTTTATTGTAACAATAAATCGTGAATTTAGTGTTATTTCAATTCTTATGATTTTTAAACACTATACTCAGAATAATCTATAGTTCGATAATAACTTGTACATGTAATTTTTTGCTTAAAATTACAAACATATTGACATTCTATTAGTATTATAACTCGCAGCTAACTTTTTATCTTATCTAGGAATTTTTGCTGAATTTTTTGAATCCGCCTCTGCCTTAGGGCCCTTGATCGGAATTGATGGGATGGTCCCTTGCTTGCTTCCGGAGAGTAAATTAGTTTTTTTCCCCTCCACGTGGTCATACGCAGTTTGTACTGTTTTTTGACAATAAATTTATTTATTTATGTCAGGCCCGGCGAGACGGAGGGGCAGCCGGTGCTGTAGTCCCGGTGCCCGGCTCGGCAGGTCTTTCTGTTTAATTTTTTCTCAAGTATGGAATTTATTCAGTAATATTTTTTTTTAGAATGACTCAAACAATTTTTTAGAAAAATCTTTCATTTTACATAATTCCGGCCGTGAAAGCCTTCATTTATTTATCAATTTTTATGAAATTCAAAAATAAAACGTGTTTTGGAATGTCTTATTTCCGAGTACTCTCGTCTTCCTTTTAAAGAAAATCCTCCTGGTGTGGCAAGGGAACTCGCTGAACATGGATTTGAACATGAATTTGCCGCATCCGTCCTATCTGTCTTCTCATATCTGCCTTATCTCGGGTTACTATTTTGTTCCGCTTTACACAGTTTTCGAGTACTTCATGTTACGTAACATGTCACTAAATTGTTGGAAGATTACAGATTATACATTAAAAAGATCTACTTCCTTATTGACGTTTTTTCTTTTTTCTGACTTTGAATTTTTACCCCTTCTCCCTCCCCCGAAACGAAACCCAAGCTCCGTCACAGATTTCAATTAATATTAGTCGAAGAACTTTATCATTACGGTACATGTGTGAACTGATACAAACGTTAAAGTGTGTAGTTTATTTGTGGTGGAGGATGGAGAAAGGTGTGTGTGGATCGATTTGTCCTCGGGTCCGTGATTTCTGTCCAAGGCCCTGTGATTTTAATATATGGAAATTACTGCACTAGCGCACATTGCGCAATGTATATTTTCCCTTTGGAATAGAAACGTATAGCATGTTGCAGTCACCTGCGTTCACTGTCATTACTGAGGTCGATCTCGTAGCTATCGGATTTTCCCAAGCCAATTCGTGACATCTCGGGTTGCCTCGGCGAGAGTCTGCAGCAGCCTATGGCATCATCTTCTCTCCTTCTATACATCAGCATAACATTTTTTAAATTTCATACCATATTATAGACGAAGGCAACAAAATTCAAGGCTGTACATATGTCAATTACTAAACACACCGACACTAAAATGTGCTGTTCTTCTCCTTCTCCCTTATTAATCCCGGGCTAGACAGGGTCGGCGTAGATGGGGATGGTAGATGGAGGGGGTACTTGATTTGGCTGGCTGGGGAATTTCAGGGTGCCGGATGACCTTCCTGTCACACCTCCCCGGGGGCGTGTGATTAATAAATGATTATGACGGTGAGATGATGATGAGTGAATGTTGTGGTGGAATGATAGGCAGGGGAAACGGGAGAACCCCGAGAAAACCTTCCGCGAACACCGCTTCGTCCACCACCGCGAATTCTACTTGGATCGCACCGGGTTTATACTCGCCTCCCCAGAGGTGGAAGGTGAGTGCGTTAGGCACTACGCCACGGGTCGCCTTGACACTAAAATGTGCTGTTAACAGTTAATTACGAGGGACGGTGCTTCCATTTGAGTCACGTGACTGCTTTACATCCAGAGATTGGTAGAGTGAATTCAAGATATTTAAAAACAGCGGAGATATATAGTTCAGTAAAAATTAACATATTACTTTGCAAAAGCTAGTGTAGTTCTGATTTCTTGATGTATCAGTTGTGTCAACGCCAAAGCATTTCTTGCAGGTTCTGAAAAAATGTATAAAGGATCTTGGGTCGGTGTAACCCTGATTTAAGACCACACATAGATTCCAAAAAAACCGAATACACAAAAAAGATCTCTCAGCTCCGGGAAATTTCCAACCGTAAAACTCCTCGATATAAAAATAAAAGCAGAGCATATTATAACTGTCGAAAAAGGGTTTCATAGTATGATTTGTGATCTGGACCACGACCCTAAGAATGCTGAGAGTGCGAAGCTAATCAAGAAAAATTAATTAATACCTCCATTCCAAGAGAAGAAGTGATTGCTACCCTGTGAGAGGAACTTAGAATCGTTACTTCAACAACTATGGAGCTTGTATATTCCAAGACATTAATTCGTTGGCTATTACTGACATCATTAACTTCATATATTCTGCGAGTACTGTAGCAACAGACATAATCCTGGGGAAAAGAGAACCAAAACTTGAAAAAAAAAATAAAGCAAGATGATAAACCAGAATGGATAAAGAGAATAGAGAAGCAAATAACATCCCTTCGAAGAGAAATTTCACTCTTCATTGAATCTACTAAGGCCGTAGGCAAAAACAGAAAAGTATCAAGAAAATTGAGAATATAAAATGCAAATAAAAAATTGATAGCGAATCATTGAGAAGTACTATCATAGAAAATATAAAAAAAGAGGTTCTTGCATTCGCCCAGAGGATTAAAATGCACAAGATATGATGTAATTTCTTTCTTCTGAACAGACTGTTTCAGAATAATCCTAAAACGTTTCATCGAGTTTTACACTATACAAAAACAATGACATTTCAAATGTCCACTACTAAGAATTTGGAATCTTTCGGGTTTGGAGATTGAGAGAAACCGAAGAAATTTGTGAGAATTCTACAGGGTTGGAAGCACACTTTGACGTCAATAACAACCTATTTTCTCAACCAGAACATCACACAGAAATAACATTAGAGGACTTGCGATTTGTTATTAAAGGTATGGCTAACTGGATATCTGCTGGGGTATCAGAATCGAAACATTTTGGATACGAGAGTTTACATCTATCCATCCCCAAATGATCGAAGCGATGAATTGTCTTTTGAATGAAGATCTCCCGAGATGATTAACTGTGGGAATTACATACCTCTTACCAAAGGACTGCGATTTCACTTTAGCTAAGAATTACAGATCGATTACCTGCCTGCAGGTTGTGTATAAAATAATTGCTGCTGTGATAACTGGCAAAATGTATAGCCACCTGCAACAATTCGATCTTTTGCCCCCTGAACAAAAGGGATGTCAGAGAGGGTCATACGGATATAAGGAAATATAACTGCTAAATAAAATAAATAATTAAAAATGATAAGCAACATAGGTGGAACCAGGATACGATGAGCAACAGGCATGGGTAAACTACAGAAAAGCGTTTGGGTCCGTGCCACGGGATTGGATATTTAAATGATTGGAAATTCATTCATTCCTACCTAAAATTAATAGATTTCAGTAAACGAATCATTGATCAATGGTGTACCACACTATACCTCAACTATGGTGGACAGCAGCTCAAAACCTAAACAACTCAAATAAGGGCGAATATTCCAGGGCGATTCGTTCTCTCCTCTTTAGTCTTCATCCCAAATGTAATATTGATAGGACATGTATCCTGCAAAGAGGAAAGAGGGAGGTCGGGGTCTCAAATAGCTTGAGGCGACCTATCAGAATACTAATATCAGAATTGGACGATATGTCACCCAAATCTCAGATGGATGACCCATTCATAAAATAGATTTTGCGAACCAAAGCAAGAAATAAAAATCGTGGTGTATTGAGTCTTGAAAATATTTTTGCTAAGAAACAGAATAATGCGTCCTCGAGAAAGACAGATACACTAAGAAACAAAGTAAAGAAAGACCGAAATAAACTTGGAATATTAAACACCTTCATGGCCTGTTTTTATATCGCGTGGAAAATAGCTGTCTCAATAATATAGAACATTCACATATGTGGCTAAGAAGAGGAAAAATGAAAATAGAGTCAGAACATTCATGTATAACAGCTGTAAAAGATGAAGCATTAAGAACACGACGTTATGAAAAGGTTATCTTGACACAGGATGATACATGTCGTCTACGCGAAGTGCACCCTGAAACTATTGATCATATTGTGTCTGGATGTCCCATTCTGACAAAGCAAGAATAGACTCTACAATGTCTTTTCTTACCTTTACTGTCACGTATGCAAAGAGTTGAATGTTCCAGATATGAGTAGACAGCGGTACAACCACACGCCTAAACCCACAAATACGACTGGTCACAATTTCATTCTACATGACTAACAGGTACACATTGATCGTGCGATTGCAGCTAATAAACAAGATATTGTTGTGCGCGATAGGATGAAGATCTCTTTTCTAATTGACAGTTCTGTTCCAAGTGATGGCAATGTCATATCCAAACAGACAGAAAAAAGATTTAAAGTACAAAGACCTAGCTATTGATGTCAGTGGAATATAAAGACCCAAGTTGTTCCTGTCATTATAGGTGCGGTACCAACTGACCTGTCATTATAGGTTCAATATCAACTGACCTGTGAAGGAAAGTAACGGAGGTCTCTGAATGTGGCAAGGATTGTACGATACAAGATATTGTACTTTATGGTATCGCGAATGTATTGCGAAAGTTGTTGTAGAACCGGAAGGTATCACAGAATTAATTCATTCTCCAATAATAATTATAATAATAAAGATCTATATGCTACATAAAATTAAATAGCGTAATTGATCACAGAATAATGAAAAAAGGAAGCAAATTCAAGCGAATATAGAAGTTGATGGAAAATAACAAAACAATCCATGATGCCTCTTCAGCTACAGTGTCTTAGATTAACAAATCTCAGTAT
Source organism: Laupala kohalensis (assembly GCA_002313205.1). Taxonomy (NCBI): domain Eukaryota; kingdom Metazoa; phylum Arthropoda; class Insecta; order Orthoptera; family Trigonidiidae; genus Laupala; species Laupala kohalensis. Next base: position 1,358,148 of record NNCF01126031.1, on the reverse strand, counting down.
CATTTTTGTTATTTATCGATTCAATATTACGCAACAAATTATAATATCTGTGATAATGCCATGGCGAGGTGTATTTGCTTGAAATACTTTTCCACTCTCTGACATAATCGAGAACGAAACAATGTACAAAGATTTTAGTGCTATAACAAAGCGAAAAACACTATTATTGGTTGTCCTCCACTTCTGCACGTGCAGTCATCCTGTCCTCGGCGTGGTAGCTGATAAGGAATTAATCTCGCATGCTTCCCTGACCATCTTTGTCTTAAACCTTGACACATTATATTAGGAAAGTTTCCAGTTAAGTTGATCAGGATGTTTTGAAAATTCTTAGAATTTTAATTCTTGAAAAAGTTTCACAGGATTTAGAAAATTTACAACGTTATCCCTTAAAGACAGTGTATATGCTAAATACTAACGTCAAATCTAGAATTTGCTTTACTTATCAATATGTAAGTGCAAATAAATCAGAAATACATGTTAAATGTGTTTACTAAAAAACTTCGTTTAATATTCCTAAAGAGTAGAATGCTAACATGATGAATAGTAACCTCTTTTTTGGAACTTAGAGTGAAACTACTCCACGGAAATGCTTATTCTCTGTTCACCTTGTAGTGTTGCCTCAAACATTATTTCATCTATCGATACAATTATATTATTCATGGAAGTATTTGATGTGCACGTATAATTGCACCCATTCCTTTGGGTACTTCTTCAATATATTTTTGTTACTTGAATGGTAGTGATATACAAAACATCCGTTCACCATTTTTAACTTTAAAGCATTAAGTACGTCATAATGCTTTGAAATTCTGCCTTAACAGTTAATTACTTACCAACGTTCTTAACTCATATAATGAAATACCAATATGGTTATTTCGTATCTTTTAACTAATTATTTGTTTCTTTGCATACTCATCATTCAATATTTCCTTTGAAAATTATTTTTAATTTTCGCACAAGGAATCCACACGGGACTTTTTTTCAATAGAATTTTCTCTTGCATGTTTTGCGTGTGGAAACTCTTCTATGGCTCTTTTGCTTTAACATATTTTCAATAGGGAAATTTTTTCTATTGACATTTGCCCTTAGATATTGTGACTCTAAATTTCTTGTACCATTGGCAGTATCCGGGTCTTACGCCGGCCGCAGAGGTTATGACAACTGGTATTACGATGAATGTAGACGACCTTAAATTGAGTAAGAGAACTTAGTAATAAGGAAATATTGATGGGAATCTGACAGAGATGCTGACGTTGAATAATCGACACTCCGATGATATCGTGGTGGCACCTCTTTTTTCATGCATTGTACATTGTAGTTCCTTCACTGTGCAGCATGAAGCGTCAGAGGTAATGAGTGGTCAGCGTATTTTCAAAACAGATGTACCAGGATTCACCCCACCGCCGGGTCTTATCTCACTATCCTCTAAATCTTAATGTCATAGATGAACAGAGAAACGTTAATATTTTGTTTAAATTAAAAAAAAAAAAATATGTTTTACAAACTCCTGTTACATTTATCGTAGTTCACTTAAAACTGTTAATTTTTCCTCTGCTTATATTTATTTTATTGAAGACTTGTTTGATTGCTTTTTCTTCTCAAATTTTCACAAATTATCATTGGGAATACATTTTATTCTCAGCATGTTCATAAGTAATTTTCGAGATATGTGACGCACATTTTCCGGATTCACCCATTCGTCGAAAAACTCTACAGAAACTAGGTTTGAGCTGTACGTATTAGCCAGAAATGGTAATAGTCGTTCTGAAGACAAGCAAAAAACTAGTTCTGCCAAAAAAGAGTATCGTTCATATCCCGATGGCGCATGGTGCGTGAGGTTAGTCAGAATTTTGTCTTGTCGCATCTCATATCGCCGAAACAGTTATTACTCAACGTGGTAGCTTTTCTTTTCCTGTGAAATGTCGGTGAATGCTCGGACATCATAGGCGCATACCTCGATGAATGACGAGATGCAGGACGGTTAAAGATGTGAATACGGTCTGAGGTTACCAGTTACCAAGTTATACGTCGTCAGAACTGGAAATAAACTGTGCTCTCGAGCATGTAAAAGAACATCGAAATACCCAAGAACTGCCATACAATTCTTCTTGGGACCATGGCTTACTCAGATGTGATGTGCTTTGACCATGCAGTCATATTCACACTAAAATTCAAGGATTCCAATTCGCGAACGTAATAAAAAAATCAGTCAATTGGCGGTTTCTTCCATCTCCCCGTTACCGTTTGACAGCTTCCAATAATTTGTGGAGTAAACACTCAGATGAAAATTTCAAACGTCAATGCCCATGGAGGAGAACATGCACCTTTTGGAAGATGATCCTGAATGAAGGACATTCTCTTGCTACCACAAATAAAATGAACATGAAATACAATAAATATTACGTATTTTTTTATTTACCGTCAGTACTCGGTTCACCATACCTATACTACGCTGTACCTATGTGATAATGAAGTAAAACGTGTTAGACTAACTATAGAATCCATGACTGTTTCATAATTAAAATGTTCTTTTAACATTTAAAATTTTCTAGTAATTTTTAACAGTTAAATCTCATTAAATTTTCAACAAACCAACTCTTTCACGATTAACGAAGTTAACTTTTTGAGTTTCGAAGTAACGATTAACAGAGTTAAATCCAGATTAACTTTGCCCACCTATTGTAGTATTTGCACCGACGACAGCGATGTCCATCCGATGTACTCGACCAACATAGATTTTTCATAAACCAGTGTTCAATTCTAAATTTTATATTTGCTTGAATATTGTCCTTTTCTGCATGGATTGTAAAAACTGCCGATTTATTCATGATACAATATTGATTACTTCTTTTTACTTTCAAAAAATCGTGCTCATCGTGGTCACGTTCAAACTAATTCTCGCGGTTTGTTACGTATAAAACCCGAATTCAGCCATTGGTCGAAAAAAAAAACTTAAAAACTAGGTTTGGACTGTACGCTTTTGCCGGAAGTGGTAATAGTCGTTTTAAAAACTAACAAATCTGGTTCTGCGAAAAAAGCACATTGTTCAAAACAAGTCACAATAATAAAGAAGCTTGTTCCGCCCGATGGTGATGCATATTCTAAAGTACATGAAACGTTCAACATTTCCTGTACGATTCATTTGGAAGAAGTTTTTCAAGCAATTTTCCGCTTTTAGTATTTCTTATGCTGAAATTATTACAAAATTTTGATTCCTGGTATATTTTTCATACATTTTCAATCATTAACCTGTCGATGCATCGAGGTGGAATATTACACTTAGGGTAACGGAGGATAAGAGTACGCACCTAGTAGATTTTTTGGGAAACCACAGGTAATAAAAATACCAACTTCAAAATGTTATTATATGTTCTTTGTTTATTAATGAATAGTTACACGAAGTCCCTTCAGCTTTAAAATAAACAAAAAGTAGGAAATTGGTATAACGAAAAAAGGCAAATGCGTACTCTTGGGCTCTTAGGTGGTGAAGAGTACGTGCTGTGAGGTTCTAAAAGTACGCACTAGCGGTGCTTGCAAATAAACGCTCCACTACCTTCATAGGCGGAAATGTCCTCTCGACAACATTCCTTACACAAGTCGCACTGTACCCCTGTCATCAGTCAATAGGCATCAGTCCATTCTGCGCATGATGTTGATTCGTTTCCTTCATCCTCGTAAATTACTGATTGAGCGACCGAGTCAAAGTTTGTGGGTCTTCGTACTTCAACTACTTCCTGATATTTTGTTTTTTTATAATTTAACATCTCCTTTAAAATTTTTCGCAACGCTCTTTCTGCTACTCTTTTTTGTTTTGCCTGCTGTAAGTAAATTATAAAGAGGTGACGACTTCAAATTTTTATGCAGGTCTCTTTGTAGTTTTATTCCTATTTACTTGATTTGAGGAAGTGGAGAAAATNTATATATATATATACAGAATTTGATAATAATGCAAGTAATACAATAATAACATTTTAAGACATGAAAACCCGGTTTCTTTTGGTGGCAAATCCACCATTTGTTAGCACATCTTGTAGCTTTCTCTCATGGATGTTTTTCTCTTAGTGAAGTATGCAGTATGAATTGTATCCGCCATAGGGGAAAAGAGATTACTTAGGAAGAAAATATGAGAAGCTGGTCTTTCAAAAAGCACCTGCCACGGTAACCTTGGTAATACTCTCACGAGAGACATGTTAGCTTATGTATGCCAGCATCCGAATTGACAGCTTATTATATCGCACACACATTTTCGTATAACGAAATAATTAATTGAATTACGTATATTTCGATTGCGGTTTCATGTTTATTTTAATTTCTGTGGACTTTTACAATAAACATTTAATTACAACAAATAAGTTTATTCAATGTGGCAAGGTGTAAAGAAAAAAACAACATATTTTTTGAAATTCCAAAATTAAACAAGTACCATTTTCAGAGTGAAAATATTTGATTCAGCCCCCAAACTGGTGCGATCTATTGATTTTTTTTTCGTACTGGACCTAGGGGTTGCCTATGTGATTGGTAAGAACCATAGGATGCCTATGTGACGGGGATGCCTATGTGGGCAAAAGACAATTTACAACGTAACTTGTGTACGCTTGTGTCAATATGAACAGTCTCTAGGATGTTGAATATTTCATTAGTCTTTAAAACATGTTATGTGGGATATGACAATAATTAAACTGTTAAATTATTGTTGAAATGACATCACAATAATGTATAATACTAGATCTGGACTCCAAGTGATCGATAATTTAGTTTCAATATCGGTAGGTATGGAAACAATCAAAACTAGTTCTGGCTATATGCTTCTTCCAAATCTTGTTTTTGTCGTTTCTTTGGTCGAATAGCCGAATTTGTGTTTTATGCGAAACAAATTTAGGACACTGGACATCCTGCTTGATCGTTACCGATTACAGATATGTTAAGATATTGTACAATTGCCCCCTCCACAGGGGACTTACATGTAGTAAGTACGTGTTTGGCGAATACGGGGTCCCGAGCTGAGTCTGGCATTACTTCCACTTACTTGTGCTAGGCCCCTTCCTTTCTCTTTCCTGACCTTCCTCGGTCACCTCTTGTTCTTATCGATCCCGACGCTATCAGAGCTAGGGTATCTTTCATTTTTCTCATTTTTGTCCTCAATGTTTTAATGTATGTTTTTAGATATGTTTTGGTATGTTGTAATTCAGGAGGGTTTTTAGTGGGTATGGTTGAGTCATTCGGCGAGTCCCACACAGGATGAGAGTCATGTTGGCTCTCCTTAGTGCATAACTGCATTTTCCCTACCTGTACAAGTTTTTAGGGCTCCAATGACCTAGAAGTCGACGAGGCGTAAAACCCCACAAAAAAGAATTGTACAATTGCCGTATTGAACATTAAAGTTGTTAGATAAATATTTCAATTACCAGTACATCTAATGTATGATACTACTAATGCTAAGTTTGGATCTTGTCTTCATTTTTTGTAAAAAAATAGTCTTAATTAGCTAGTAATCAGCTTTAATTAGCAAGTAAACCTGGAATAACAGACTGAGATAAAGTGGAGTTCCTAGAGGTAAAGGTTCTGCACGCTCTTAGTTTACTCTCGACTTCGAATTTTCCATTCTCATAGTGACGCTTCTGAAAATAAGTGTGTTCTTTTGATTGTGGAAATCTTTTAGTGCGTCAATGTGACATAACCCAATAAACTTTATGTAAGTTTAGGTCTCCCGTGCAAGGCGTATCGTTAGACATCTCAGTTCTGAATCATCTAAGTGCGTAAAACATATATGTTTGGTATTGAATATTTGCTTTCACGTTTTGGAATATCACCATAGATGATTTGATTTGATAGATTTTATTTCACTCGTTACTTTTCACTTAAGGTATTATATCCGCGTTGACTGAAGTCAAGTTGCCAACTATTCAGGAAACTTGGAAATATTCACCATAGTTCTTATTAATCAATTACTCATTCTACTGAATTTTACTGTTGGACGAGGAGAATAATTTTTTAATTTTATAACTTGATAATAAATTTAGATCGTTGTTTGACTCATTCTTTGACAAGGGTCGCATTGTCTTAAGTCACGTGATGCGACTGTCATTTCCGTTAGAACAGTATTTTACACAGTTTTTGGTGAATTTTGTAAACGTCTCATAAATTATAAAAAAACCTTTATTTCGTTACGTTTCTACTTCCATTTGCTATGTTTTAGTAGGTTTCTTTCGCTATGTCAAGCTGGTACTTTTGCCAGAACATAAAGAAAAACAAGCCCGTCAAAGGAATAAGCCCATAGTAATTTAATGTCAAATAATACAGAATTTCGCGCCGTAAGGGTATAAAAATTTATCACCACTGGATAGAGAATGGTTCAAAGTATCATTCGAAACATTTTTGCGGGTTCTTAAGCTAATACCTTAAAACATTTTTGCATTGTTAAATTTCGTTTCTACCACCTAACTTCACCATATTTTTGAATCGTATTGTAATTTAATAAAATATTTGTTAATATCAGGGTAAGGTTGTTGGTAACCATTATCACATACAACCAAGAAAATCTATTGACTTAAATTTATTTAATTACTTCGCAATTTTTTCGACAACGTACGTTATCTTCGTAAGGACATAGGTATTAGTTTGGAGAAGTAATTGCATGAATTTTGGCCAAACCGCAAGATTTCCGTGGTTTTTTAATTTTATGAGAAACTCATCAATAATTCAATTTTTGAAACTAAGTAGGAGTTGTATCATATTTCAATTCGAATGTAATGAGATAAGTTGGACAAATTTTAATTTAATATACTACCAACGAAGTTAACTCCAGACACTATTACAGTGAATAATGAATTTTGAAGTAAGTTGAAAGGAAGGGAACTTGTGGAAAATAGTTTAATGGCAGGAATTCCTGGACTGAAGGGGTTCCAAAACGTGTTCAGCTCCCCTACCGCAGAGGGGCCCCGGAACGAAGCGAGCGCGAACAGAAAGATTCCTCGCGAGACCGCTAATCGTGTTAGGTGTGAATGAGGAAGAAATTTTGAAAGTTCTCTTTAGCAGCGATGCGACGTGGTCGTGGTGCCAATAGGCGAAGCAACGCGCTTGGTCGTCGTTGCCGCCGCTGCCGTCCGCAAAATGCGTTTGGGAGAGGCGTGGATGGCAAAGAGGGGAGGTGCAGAAGAATTGGGCGGCAGAGGGGCGGGGGAGGGAGAGTAAGAGGGCTAATTGCGTGGCGACGCGGCCGCATGCGGGTCACGACACGCGGGGAAGGAGAGGAGTTAGAGGAGAAGCAGGTGGAGACGGAAAATAATTGGCGCTCACCGCCACCGCCGCTGGCGACGCCACCTCGCGTAATGAAATGCTCGTCGCTTTACCCCTTTCCATCCTATTTTACTCCTCCTCCTCCTCCTCCCCCCCCCCCCCCCGTTATCCAACCTCTCGGTGGCGTGGAGGTGAGGAGGTTGTTTTGAAGTGGAGGAAACACAGCATTTCAATAGAATGTTCCTTCGATGGAGTGATGACTCAGATCACTCTGAAATCCTAAGGTTCTAAGCTTTTGGGAGTTACGTTATCAGTCTTATCGAAACCTGTTGGGGAAAAGTTCTCATTCTGCAGGGTTCAACCACGCTTAAAATATTAACACAATTTCTTTTCATCTTTTTGGAAAATGCCCAAACAGTTTCTGAAAGAGTATACAGACATACATTTATTACACCAGAAGAAATTCTGTTCAGTGTCTTCATCTCTTCGAACAAATTTCTATTTTTATTTTCAAAAATATCAAACTAAATTTTTACAATTTACTCGTTGAAGAGTAACTACACATATATTAGGTAGATCAAATATGAACGAGAGTTTCTTTTTTTTAATGTATTGAGCAGAATAACATAGAACAGTACAAATTATTTTTCTACATAATCTCCTCCTTTAGTAATGCATTTTTCCCACCGGATTGGTAGATTTTTAATCCCAACATCATAGATACAAGAGGGTGGTGTCACAAGCCAATTGTGCACAAAGGCCAGAACCCCCGCATTGTCCTGGAATCGTTGTCCTCCTAGTGCTTCTTTAAGTGACCCAAACAAATGAAAATCACAGGGTGATAGATCAGGACCGTAAGGAGGATATTCAAGTACAGTCCATCTCGTTTGCTGTAATTTGGTGCAAGTTAGGGCAGCAGTGTGGGGGCTGAGCGTTGTCATGAAGGAGGATGACGTCTCGAATTGGTGGATCACGTCTTTTGGAACGGTAGGAAGTCTTTACCCGGTCCAGAAGGTCACAGTAATAAGCAGCATTTATTGTGCGATGCTCATGCAGGAAATCAATGTGAAAGAAGATCCCTCGCCAGTCGAAGAAATCTATCGCAAGCACCTTGCCGGCTGGAACTCGTAACTTATTTTACTTCGTTCATTGTGTTCCACAATTATATTCTTTTCAGTCTTATTGTTGATAAGGAACAATTAAACGTGACTGAAATTGTTAAATTTAACTTGTCAGCAGCTCTGTCAATCAATTTTTCTATATAGACTGGCGGCAGCGTGTTGTCGCTTCTCACGAGCCCGTTCCTTCCAAGGGGGTGAGGTTTTCAGCTGAGGTTCGCTCGCCTCCATGCCTATGTCGACGCGGAACACTCTCCGCAAATATCACCAATTCGTTCACGTAAGTTATGTGGTTAGGTCGTAGAACAGGCCTCCCCTCCTGGAACTAACCCCATCACTAATAATAATAATATCGTTTAAAAAAAAATGTTATTAATTTTTTACTTCTGATTTCTCTTTTCCATGTTACTTCGGGAGTTCGAGAGTTCTTAACTTGTACGTAGGACTTACGATCAATAGTTGCATCTCCCCGAAACACATGATGTAAAAATGGCATGAACGGTTATATTAACGGGATAATGCGGTGGAATTCGTGGGAGGTGAAACAGGTATTTCATGAATATATCTGACTCGTACACTCTACAACTATAAAATCAATTGGCATCAACAGGATTCGAAATCACCTTGTTCGAAGTTGCATCTCATGTACTGATTTCTAAGCTGCGGGCTGCCGATCAGTATATTTTATTATATATTTATTAATTTTTATTTCCCCCCCCCTTCTTATGCTTACCATGCATTTGTATTATGGTACGTAACGAAGTTTGAGTAAGGGATGACATCTAGTAACATAATCAACTTTTTCTTATGACAAGCAACAAGTCTATAAATTCTATAATTTTGACAGGTATTATTATTAAAATGAAACCTGTAGATTTGAAATTTTTATGCGAATTGAGTTATGAGAAAAAGATCGGCAAACATTCACGTTTGCTCCACCCCTGATGTTGTAAAACGGTTGGAGGCAACGCGTGCAACATCGTCGTGCGAGATCTTATTGCAAGCTGTATGAGAAGAGCCACATTATTATACGAGGTTTGAAAGATTCAGCTCTTCTGCGTCATCTGACAAAAAGTAAACAAATCTATCAGAAGTAAAACTAATCTAACACAATACCGATATAGTTAATTATCATAGTTTTCTCCCTGTGTCCTTATGAGTAACCAGAAGATATAAAATATCATTTGTGTGCTTTATAAAACAGCTTCGCCGGTATATGTTTATTATGTAAGGGTATAATATGTTCTTCGTATTATCTTTTCATCTATATCTTTTCCTTATTGTTGTTCTCATTTGCATTTTTAAGAAAATGGGTTCATTTCTACTCGTTAGAAAAAGTATTCGGTGCGCATCAATTTTCAAAAATTTTGGATTGTCGAACATTTCTCTCTCCTCTCGGAAAGTGCACTTTAAATTCTCAAAATATGATTTTACATATTGAAATATCCATACATATGTTCGTTATAATATACAACAGTAGAATTTGAAATCTGTGTAGGCATAACGCGGATAAAGTGTTACATAAACTCAAAAACTGTCACATCTGAACTTTTTTTCAGGGGAAAAACCAAAGAATATTTTCATTATTTACTATAATTCGAAAAAACAAATAAATGCCTATTTACAAAATTAATCGTACTGGTACAAAAATCATGGCACACCATCTTAAACACAATAATACGTTTATAATGTTAAATTTTTCTACCCTGAATTTTTACGTCCGGGTAGATAACGGTTGGTTGACGAGGCAAGATATGATCGGTGTAAATTAGAGAGAAGACTAGTCGGTTGGTTTCAGATCATAAGAATTCTCGTGTCAATTCTCCCCTTCCGGGATCCGAGCGATGTTCCGTATCGGGAATTCGACGGATTATTTCATTCACATTCTTTTGTGTCTTTGACCTGACCAGCTTTTGCTCTGTTTCTTAAGTCAAGCATAGCCATGGTCTTGATAAATTCCGCGCCGGAAATCTCAAGTTTTGTTAGGATGAAGGATACGCGGTATGCGAATGATACGTGGAGGCGCCCAGACCTTCCTTCGCTTATTGAATACCTACACATCCCAACCATCTCTAAATGTAAGCGGTGTTGTACTGACAGGATGACTGAATGACTTACTGACTAACTCATTCATCGACGGAGAGCCTAAAATACTTACGGTAGATTAACTAAATGAGATAGTTGGTTCCTTTTGTAACGTAACTCTTTTAGTGATAAAATTAAAATTTGCCCGGGTTTTTCCCGGTATTCTTCGGGTAGAGGAGGATTCTTTTTATAGAGACCCGCAAGGCTCTTGCCTAGGGGCAGCTTCTATTGAAATAATAAATCTCGAATTTAGTGTTATTTAATAGTTAAGATTAATAAACAATGCTTCCCTAGTAATCTATAGTTTAATAATAATTCATACTTCTGAAATAACTTTTTTGTTTTATTAAATACAAATTTGATGGTATTATGTTAATATAATACGTACCGAACTATTTTTATTGTTAGGAGTGTGCTGATATGTTAAATCCGCCTAGAGACCCTATGCCATTGATCGGAATTGATGGGATGGTCCCTTGCTTACGGAGAGTAAAGTGCATTGTCCTACACGAGGTCAGTTTTGATAATAAATTTATATAGATCATTATGATTGCGAAGATACTTTGCTAGAACGCTTCAGATAGATAATAATCCAATAGACTGTAATTTAAACTCAAGTGAAGTTTTCATTTGAGATCTCGTGTGCTGATATTACAAAATTGACTTTAACACTAAACATTCTTTCGCGTTTGTCGAAGTGTCGATTGCTTTTTTTGTACGTTTGCTGCCATCTGCAGATACGCTCAAAGGGTTGTATTCACTCGAAGTAACCTATCGATGAGCGAGTGATCCACTCAGGAATCGCTCATACATTGCAATACGAGTGAAACGAACGTTAATTTTAATTCGAAAGGATTTACTCGTTCTCAGAATTCCTATTGGTTGTAGTTCCTCTTGGTGGATATAAGAGGGAATGAAATGTTTCTTTCAAATCCCTCAAAGGCCGCACTAGCGCTGACTTCTTGAGAATTGAAGGGGCTTCGGTCCTGCAATATCACAAAAGGGTATGAAAATCACCCATTTATAATAGAATTGATAAGGTGTTGGGAATAAGTTATATGCGCGAGAAGAGTGAGTTCTTTTTGTGTGTGAGGTGGGGGGGGGAGGAGGAGGTAAGAAAGTATACATGAGCTCTGAAACCTCGAAGCCTTAATCTCCACCTATGTTCCTTTTGAAGCAGGCGCCAATGAAAGGCAGTATGGCATTACAAAATGATGCAATGTCTATCCGAGCTTCTCATAGACGATTTTCTGGAACTGCTCTACAAAAGTGGAATAAACATAACATTTTCACCTGTTACTGTGTTGGAATTTATGAACTGAGATACCGAAGGATATTTATGACATAAGATTCCATATTTACCGAAATATATTAGGATACGAGTACAAGGTAGTGATTCAAATACAACATTTAAGATAACTCTTCTCCTTGCACTTTACTGGGACGATGATTTAGAAACACACGCATGTTTTTTGTTCTTTAAAGAAAATGTCTGGAAAAATTACGTCGTGTTTGGTCCAGATTTTTAGTGAATGTCATGGAGAATTTTGCAAATAATTTCTGAGTGTGTAACAGTATTAATTGTTTACAATATTTTAAAATTGACGGCATTCTAATGAAGGATTTTTTAAATTTTAATATTTATTTGGTTTTTGAACACCAAGTTTAGGACGCGACGTAAATTTCTTCCCGAAATTATTTTCTAGACAATTACAACGAGTTCTCAAGTAACTTTCTACGACTAAAGGGAAAGGGCCTCATTATGTGTGAGAGTCATTTTGTGACACCGTCCGCTTAGTATCACTTTGAGATATTTGTTCAAAACATTTTGGAACGATTGATAAATGAGTTACATAGTGATGAGACAGTTCGAAGGCGGTGTTTGACACGTTTTTGACGAAGATGCACTTTTGTGACTTGTGTAAATTGAAACTTGTCTTTAAATTTTTATACCGTGTCTGTTTAATACTAACTACGTGTTTTACTAACACAATTGGTTCAGTTAGCTCTTTTACAAGAGTTTGGACAAAGGGAAATACTTTTTGTGAATGGTAGAATTATGTATTATTTTCAGGAATAAATTGTTTTCTATTCCACATCCTGCTCCAACGTACTGTCCTCAATGCAATATCCCCAAATGAAATTAAATATGTGAGAATATTTTATTTACTCGTTTTCTTATTGGTCTGTCTCTTCTCTACTTTAAGCGAGGGTCGGTGAAGGGGAGAGTGGTCCCTTCTTACAGCTTGGCCGTTGAGTCGGGTGTTGGGCGAAGGGAATTGCTAGGAGAAGGGGAAGACCTCAAAGTGGTTATCTTTGGTCCTCTCGCTATGCGTCCCTCGGTCCCTCTTTCCCTATTCACGTCCCTATTTCTTCCTCCAAGTGTGCGAAGAATGGCTATGATACATTTTGAAGAGACTTTCTGAAACCACTAAGAGGATAGCGTTTGAGTTTAGAGAAAATTATAAAAGAAAGAGAATGTTAAAGGTAAAACTTTTACTTTCAGATATATCATGATTGCATTATTTGCTATCTCGATGTATGAAAGTTATGCCTTAATATACGATATATTTGACCATTGTGTGGGTGGAACAGTTCGAAGGAATAAACCATCTTCTTATGACGAAACATTTTTTCATCATATTCTCATACCAATACACCATCTTCTTATGACAAATATTATTCACACATCCTTGTTAATTTTTTAGGAATTCTAAGTGATGTTGATCGGATAGAGTGAAAATTTTGTAGACATATATTTTAACGCGGATGAAGGAAACGGCAGCAGCGCAATTCATCGCTAGTCTACCTTGCTAGCTGCGGATTTATTAAGAACGAAACTATGGGATGGATGAAATTAATCATTGTCTATGTATGCGTTTTCCAATCTTTTTCTGATATTCTTCTGATATGATCAATTTTATCTTGTGATAGATATCTCCCGACAGCGGTGCTCCAATGGTATCGTCTTCGCGACCTTAATACTGCTGAATGGGAGAACGTGGGTTCAAAGCCTGTTCAACCGAACAAAGGTAAAGCTTTCAGCAGGGGTCTCCCTCACCTCTTGCAGGTACGGTACCATACGACATGAAAAAAATAAATTTAAAAAATAATATTTCAAATGTATTCCAAACACTATTACGCACCAAAATCATAATTACCTAAAGAAATATGAACGTAAAACGTTTTTTTCGCAAGAGCAAACCAAAGCGTGGGACACAAGATAGAAGCTAATGAAACGAGAGTGGAGAAAAAAAAATCGCTTAAGAGTAGATGTGATGTAAACAGAATTCTAAGAAGCTTATTGATGTATCCTCTAGAAATATGTTGTTTATATGAATTATATCTTCGTTTATCACAATTATGTTTACATCGTTTCGTCTGTAAATTTGTTCATGTTTCATCTGTTCGCTCAGCTTTGGTATATACGTATTGGCAATGTTGGTAAACATTATGTTCGTGAGGTGCAATGGTTATTCGGAGCCAACGCTGTGCTGTCCCCAGGATACAACTTCTGTCATTCTATGAATTTTACTATTAATACTTTCAGAAACAATGATCCAGTTATTTTTAGTCAGGAAACTACGACAAGTGCAATATAAACACAGGTCCAATCGAAATCTCACTCGAAAAACTGAACACACCAGCATTTAAGTGTCGAAGATTCTGAGGCAACAAATGACGAAGTTAAGGTATAAAACAATTTAAGTTTCAAATTAGCTTCCGTTAATAGATTTGTAGAAAAGAATCAGTTTTTCGCCGCATTAAATTACTGAGAAACGTATCCAATAAATTTAAGGAATACTTTGTTGTTTTAGTAAAACGTTCAGGTAGGTAATGAGAAGGTAAAATTATTATTTAAAAATGATACAGTTTTCGTAATACATCTTTTAATTTAGGTCAGTTTTTGGATATTCCTTCGCCTGCACGAAAATAAGCTCGTCACTGAAATCTACCTTAACAATAATGCTGAAAAAAAGTAAAGTCAAGTTGACAAGTGAAGAGCTTGGAATCAACGACGATTGATCCTGACGTAGTTCTGGAAAAGTGCGTTGGGGGAGGGAGATCGCATCGTGCTGATTCACCCGCTCCCTGCGCGAGCACGCACTGGAAAATTGGCAGACGCTGGTCAGCGCTGTTAGCGGCGCGGAGCGGTCATCCGAAGCGCCTCCGCGCAACCCACTCCAACCAACTCCCACACCCATTCCACGCGTCCACAACCTAACACAGAATTCCCTCTACTTCTATCACCACAACTTCCTCGTTTATCACAATTTGCCTTTGCGTATCGTCCTCATTCCCTCCTCGTACCTCGCTCCCCCCTGCCCCCCCCCCTGAACGGGACTGCATTTCGTTCCTCCCACGCTGCCTGCCATTATGAAATTGGGCTCTGCTGCTGATTTATGCCGCGAGGGGTTGCGAGTGGTCATCTGGCGCTGAATCACGAAGGGCAGGTGGCCGATCGATGTCCGCGCTAATGAGGCGACGCCGACGCAAGGGTCGGAGGGGAAGCTGCGTTGCAAGAAGAGGCAACTGCCAGAGTTTGTGCTCGGTTTCATCTCTACACTTTGCTCTCTTCCGTTTCCTCAAGCACGTCCGGAAACACTCGAAGCCTTCAGTCGTCAAAGAGCTTCCACTACACTCGAAAGAAATTCTTCTAAACCCATCAAATTCGACCTTGAGCATTTACGACTTTGTATTTCGTCAATCATGATCTGTAGGAATATTTATGTTTGTTATTTGAACAGGAAACAAATGATTTGTTTTCCCAGTAGACATCCCTGACACGCGTTACGCTCCTCCATTTTAGAAAGGTGATGAAATCCGTAAACACACTTTTATGATTAGAGTAGAGCTGGTATGAGAAATTACGATATGTTAAGTTTGTGACGTCTGCTTGTATCAAATGAATCAGACAAATACATAAAGATGGAATGCTTAGCCATAGAACGTTTCCATAGAAGAGGGTGAAATTACTTAAAAAATTTATTGAGTTGAGGATCATTCTCAGATGCACAGATAGTTACTGGATTCTTCAAACATGCGGTGAGTCAGCCCTCTATTTGGTTACTCTGAGTGGGGGTTGTTTCAGATGAGTAAGAGAAGATGGAAACAGTGTATCCATCGTAAAACACACACACACACACACATAT
>NNCF01126031.1:1313064-1342319 GCA_002313205.1 Laupala kohalensis | reverse complement strand
GGTGTTAGTGTGTACTGTTCATAAGTACAGTTAATACTACTATTATATCAGTATTATAATGGAAGATTTGTAGCACGAATCTACAAACTGATCTGTATGAAATTTATGAACAATAGGAACAGCCTGTTTTCAAAATCTACACAAAATATTTTTTATGTCGGGAACGTTTACTCCTATCCCTCCAATGAAGAAATTTTAAAGAACCGTCAAAATAAAAATCAATTTATTATTATTAAAGAATACTTAATGAAAATTTTGTATTATTACTACTATTATTATTATTATTATTATTATTATTATTATTATTATTATTATTATTATGAACCCTCTGCTTTTCACTCACGTTTTCAACATTGCTGGGATATTTTTACCCACTCCAAAATGGGGTTGGGCTCTGTCGACTGTTCCTCTTGCGTGCTGGTAGTAATGTCATCCGAACCTCCACCTGAGCATTTGTTCCATAGGAAGAGAACTTTTCTAAGTTTGTAGCCAGTTCCCGAGAGAAGGTTTTTTGGATTTGGAACGGACTATCATGTGTAGGAAGAATATCTTTTTTCTTTATGTATCTTCTCTTCACTATTTCCAAAGCGCCAATAACAATGTGGATGATTTGCGTCTTAGTACCCCACATGCTACCTCTATTTCCAAATCTTTATATTTGCTCGCATCATCTGGTACTGCTACATCAATAGTTAGACTCTATTATAATAAATTACATTTGGATTGCTTGCAGGTACTTCACGGTCAGCAACCTTTTGCATGTCGTACATTATAATGTTTCCTTTTTTACCACCTGTTCAGGTTCATGGTCATACCAGTGGAATGTACTCGTAGCTAGCTAATTTGTTGTGTCGGTTGGTATACTCAGTTGGTGCTTGAAATGGACATCCTGCGACGATGTGGCTAATATATCTTCTTTTAACTGACACACCTTGCACTAACTCGAGAGGCCCATTTTTAATATTCCCTTCTGCATATATCTTGTCCTTAGAGCCTGATATTTGGCAGATACTGGTAGATTTGCATTTTCACTTTTTAAACCTGAGCTTTGCATCCAGCTTTGTGTCATCATTTGTCCTTAAATGTAGTGTTAAATAACTGACCATGCTTAGGTATGTTCATGCTCTAGTGATATTTGATACTATTTGTTATTTTTACTCTTAATGTATTCACTTAGTCTAAATACTGACTTTCTATAAGCACTTTTCAGCCCTATGACTCCTCAGCTGCTTTGCTTCCTGGGGATATACTAGAGCTCAATATCACCCTTAGGATGGTGCAGACCATATATTGTTAGAAAGTTTCTGTCTTTTTTCTGTCCATCTTTTGTATTTATACTATATATTATACAACAGGGATTGCAAATACTACAAAACCATGGAATTTGTTCTTGGCGGTAAGTTCTGAATTTATCATGAGACGCAAACGAGTAATATTCATTTCGGAATTTTTATTTAATTCTGTTTTTTTTTATACCGTGGCTTTCGTCAACTCCTAAGTATTTGTATGTTCCGACATGGTCTAAACTTTTAATAACACATGATTCATGATTCATTGTTACTACTAACAAACTTTTCCCTTTTAAATATTGCTTTGGCACACTTTTCTAACCCAAATTCAAAATGTATGTGCTTTCTGAACATACGGACTTTATACAACTCTTACACTGTCTTTCTTTGCAAACAGTTTCAGGTTACCCATGTATAGTAAGTGACTGATAGGCTTTTCCTTTGACACGTCGTAACTTAATTTGCCTGAGTTGAGCATATTTGTTAATGGAGTCAATGCCCTACAAAACAGTAATGGAGAAAGAGAAGCTCCTTGAAAGATATCTTGTCTAATTTTAATTAGTCCTGTTTCAGTGTATCCAAATGAGTGTTGTAAAAGCATCTTTGTGGTTCAGTTTCTCATAGCTTGTTCTAGGATGTTTCTGATTATACGATCAATTTTATAGATCTCATGGACTTTCAAAATCCAGCTATGCGGAACACTACGGAATGCTTTCCTGAAATCAATCCATGCCATACTCAAATTGCATTACTTTGTGTTAGCGTGTTGGACTATCATTTTGTTGATCAGTAGCTGATCCTTGCATCCCTTTCTATTTTATGGGCAACATTTTTCAAATGCAAGTGTTTGTACATTTTATCCGATATCTGGTACGTGATGAACTTGCACATGGTGGACAGACATGTTATTGGTCGACAATTTCTAGCATTCTTTGTATCAACTCCTTTAGATAAGTAAAAATGTGAATTTACTGGTTCTGAGGCAAGTCTTCAGAGTTCTTAAGCGTCTAGTTGATAGGTCGGGTAAGGTGTTTGTGCATACTTCTAAGATATTTGATACACTCGTTTTGGATTTTTTCTGGCCCTGGAGATAAAATTCTTTATTTTTCCTATTCCAGATTGTCCCTCGTGCAGTGCTGGTTCTTTCCATTCTTGGGTGGTGCAGTTTTCAAAGAAATTTCCTTCTCGTCTTACTTACTTCATTCAATTTATGAACTAGATTCTCTTCCAAGATTCAACGCCAAAGTTGATCCACTTCTGTCTCTTCTGAGGGCTCGGATACTTGGTCAACTTATTTGTTTAGATTTCGTTTAAGTCGTTTTTGAATTTTCGTAAAGAATATGTTTTTGATAAAATTTTTGGCTTCTTTTTGGGTACCGTCTCAATCGTTGAGTATGTTCATTTTTACTGTTTGAATAGTTTCTGCCTATGTTTTGCTTTCATGGTTTTTAAGAATCTCATCTGCTTTTTTTGTACCGTTTTAGTAGCTACTCTTTTGACAAACTTTGTAGAGTTTTCTTTTCGTAATTTGACCTCCCTATTGTGTAAACCTCATCTTCCATCCTCTTCCTTTTCGATTTCTGTCGAGCTCAGGTGTTTTCGTGTTAATTTCTCCAGCAACGACAGCAGCTGGAATGTAGATGATTTCATTTATCTGAATTAACTGCTGAGGTCTACTTTCACAGATTTTGATCGTGGTTTAATTTCCTTTTTCTATATTGGTCTCTGGCTCGTTTAGAGAGTTTCATTTTCTTAATTTGGTTTCTTCCTTTTACTGGTATCTTTTTTGTTTCTTCCAATTTTTGAATGATTTATTGGACTGTCCTCTTTTACGCTTTCTGAGTCAATGTGGTGTCACTGACTCGAATTTTTACTTTTCATTCAAAGCACTATCTATTTCGTCCGTTTCTGGACTTCTTATCTTGTTATGATTTTCCGTGAAACATATTGATAATAATAATTATTATTATTTACGTAATCATAAATTTTTATTTGCAGCGACGTACGTGAATGGAGATATAACTGATGTTCTCAAAAGATGAGTATACGAAGGATAATATCCCATAAATCTAGCGCCCGTAGTGATATATCATCCTACTAATATATAATTATCTCGTACTCCTCTATAGAGAAGCCAAAGTGAGGGTAATATTTTTAACGTTTTTGTACATATGTTACCATTTGCATCGTATCCAATTGATTTCTACTAACGAGGTTATTATTTGTATGAAAATGGTTAGTGTCATTTGGAATGTGACGTCATAAAATATCCAATATTATTACAATTATAATTAATAGTAGCAGTATTAGAAGAAGAAATCAATTGAAGAACGGTAATAGTATAAATGGATTCCATTTTTACTATTAAGAATTTAATATAGTACGAATATCTGCAATGTGTCAATAAAAACGTGAAAGGTTTATGATATTCCAGAAATAATTTTGTGCTACGACGAGATTCATTAAATCTTATTTTGTTCGAAACTTTAGGTCTATTATTTAGAAATTTTTATGTACAGGTAAGATGAAACAAGTTTTGAGTTAACTAAACTCTAAATTATTTTGAGTACTCTTATTACTGAAGTATAATCAGCGGATTAAGAATAATGCAAAATGGAATATATCAATTTCATTCATGTATGTCGTAAAAGTATAAAAGTGAAAATATCATAAAGATGACATATGTGTCGCAATGTTTTACACCAAGTGACGAAGTACATATTTCACATCCACACCCACACGCAAGACGTTATGTATTAGAATTTGGATGACAAGTTGCAGTGTTAAGAATTTCGAGCGTTGTTCATTCGCTAAATGTGGGTATTAGTTCTAATTTTTATCTCTTGGTTTGTAACACGGAAGACACAATCCATGCTTAATGGCATTCACGGTGTATTGGGGAGTGCCATGCATCTACGAAGTACTGCTTAGGGTTGATGCACTTTTTTATCTTCTCAGGGAAAAAAGAAATTATTTTAAATTCAGGAGATCATATTGACAATTCGTTGAGGAATTGATATTTTCCTGTTACGGTATTTGAGTGTCTCATTTTAAGCTTTGGTAGGACACAAACATTAATATATTAATTAAAATACATTTCAACGTTCTCGTGAATGAAATAAAACAAATTTATTTTGTTAAAAAACGAATTTAAAAAAATTAAAACCCAGTTTTGGAAGAAAAGACTGTGAACTAATACAATTTTTTTGTTTAATAAAGTAAACTTCTTTAAAAAAAACTCACTTAATTCGAACAAATATTTCAGAATTTAGGTAACTTCTATCACGAGTATCTTGTATACGACCATAATAATGAAAATAACAGTTTTTTTTTTGTTTTTTTTGTGGGGCTTTAGGGCTCGTCAACATCAAAGGTCATTAGAGCCCTTAAAACTTGTAAAGGTAGGGAAAATGCAGNAGATTAGAGAAAGGAAGGAGCATGGCACAAGTAAGTGGAAGCAATGCCAGACTCAGCTCGGGGCCCCGTGTTTGCCAAACACGTACTTACTAGATGTAAGTCCCCTGGGGCGAGGTAGGAAAAAGATACCCTAGCCCTAATAACAGTTTTAAAATTTAGTTTATGTATAATTGGATGTAATTAAAGATGTATTCGTATGTTTACTACCCAAGAGTTCTTACTTGATCAGTTTTCCGGAGATCTCGGGTTCGATTCCCGGTCGTCAGTTTTTTCATCTGACTTAAGTTATCACATATCATCTCCACACGTTGGAAGAAACATACGCGCGTATGTTGAACGAGTACTAATCGAGTTAGGATCTCTTATACAGCGCTCCACAGCTGCCTCTGCAAAGAATAAACCGAAACAAATTGATGAACGGCTTAGTAATCAAATAGATTGTGGAAGTAAGAAGATGTGATTGGATATTTAAAAAATGGCTCGTTGTCGATGCTCATTTTCTATATTTTATGATATATATTATGAAATATCTAATTCTGATCCAAGAAGCACACACATTCATCAAAGCTACGAATTCATTTTGATTAAGGCGTAAAACAGTTTCAAGGAATGTAATACTGCTAATATATAGGTAAGTTTTAATCGCCACATGCCAAGGACTTGACATCACACGTGCGTTTTATTTTTTGATAATTTTTAGGGCCTGCACAAAGAAGTGTAGTAAGATTCATCTCACGTCTTCATTTCAGCATAGCTTATCTCTAAATTTCGAAACGTACGTTTCCTATTAAAGTTATTGTTTCCGGTTGTACAGTCCAGGATCTGTACGAGTAATTTAAGGATCTTTGTGGTTCACGATTGAACGCTCACGAGATTTGATTCGAAATTCAATCAATTAGCTTTAATAGCAATAAATTTACGAACATTAGAAAGCAAAAGGTGTTGAAAAACCTCACACAACGTGACATTATTTCTAAATCGAATCGAAACTTCCAGAAACCCGTTAAAATATCGTAACCTCGAAACACCGTGTTCTTGAGAGTTGAGAGATGGAGTGTATAGTGCTCGGTACTCTTCCAAGAGTACAGATAAATTCTGCATCATGACGATATTTAATGCTTTATTTCGCCTAGATAAATGCATTATTTAAAAAGCAAATACAATGAATCACTTCGATTGTATGTATTGCGTGACAGAGAAGCTTGTTTAATGGCAATTCTTGAAATATGAGGGAAATGACAGGGCACAGGACTCGAAATTCATATTCCGATTTTCTAATTACTTTTAAAAAATCTAGTATTTTTTAAACGATATAATTAATAAAACAAAATTTAAAAATTAAACACTATCTTATAGTTGAAAAAAAAGTTTGTAGGATTAGCTTCAGACAGGCTCCAAATTGTTTCTCCCAGACATCAACAACAACAACAGAAACAACAAAAAACACGCATTTTTTAAATCTAAAAACTGGCAGAAAATGAACAAGTAGGAAAACGTCAACAAAACTTCTAAGCTTCTCAATTTAGATACTCAAATGTGTGATTCGCTCCTCCATCCGGAACGCAGTTCTCCTGGGACAGTTGAGTATTAATAGGTTAGCTGTATTTTGAAATTGATATTTGACTTAAAATGAAATTCTTATGTAGTATAGTCGATACAGATAAATGAAATTTTGTTGCTTATTCTAACCGTTCTGGTCGAATACGTGTATGTTTCGGGACAATTGGGTGATGGTCATTTCTCTAAAGACCGAAGAGACGAAACGTATCAACAACAAACCGTACACATGATCTTATATATTTGGGATGCCGTTTTTTTTCACGCTTCGTGGTTACTGTTTGGCTGGGATACTTCAAACACCCAATTGTAGAACGTAGAAGATGCGAGGAAATAGGTGTTGGTAGTCCTGATTTCAATTGTATGTTCCGTTGTTTTGCGTCCCACGCCTCACGTAAATGAGGCTCTGGTTCGTTTTCAATGGGGAATTTCTGTTCCTGTTTATGGTCGCTGTTATCCACGGATAGATATTGGATTCACTTCTCTCTTTTCCTTCCAAATTGAAAACGTGTGATTGTGTGGAAGTGTCGGAATACCATACATTCATAGCATAATGAGTCGTTTAGAAGTTACTGCTTTCTGCATGTTGCACTGTGAAACGACAAAAGCTATCAGGGATGATTTGTCAACGAATTGCTATGGTATGATATGTCAGTGCCGCCACTCTACCATATGCTTCGAATGTTTGGGCGACTTGTTGTGCACCTGTAGCCTTGCATTGTTCGTCTTTTTTTCCCTTTTTTCTCACCTAACGTTTACATCGCAATTTCATTTGGAAGGAGTAAAAACCCACATCGGTTATTGTTGTTTGTGTATATTATTTTTACACCAACAGTAAAAAATACAGTCTCTAATTATATTAATTGTTACAAACCAAAAGTTTGTAAGGGGTTGTTATTTATAATTGTTGTTAATTATTTATTTGTTATTAATTATTTCTATTGTTATAAACATTTATATGTAGTGTTTGTGATAATGTAATAAATGTGAAGTTTGTTTAAACCGAAGCGATTCCGCAAAAGAATCTTATACTTTAATCTCCCAAGGCTTGTTGAAACACACAAGCAACCCCTGTATATTATTTATGTTTTACGACATTTGGTTATTCGTTCGTAACATTAATGTATTAATTCTTTTTTTCACCTCGTTTAACGTTTTCCTTGTAATTTGCGACTATCATGCTGCGTTAAACAATCAATCCCTCAAGCGTTACAATATTGCAACTTTAGTTCTCCTCCATTGTTCGGTAATGTTTTGCTTATTGCATACATATACACTCATTGCAGCTATCGGAGGACTTTTACTTAATATAAACATTTAGTGTTAAAATAAAAGTAATGAAATTATTGACCCATGTGTATATTATGTTGAACATTTCAGGTCCAAATAAAAGAAAATATATGAAAAAAATTGTTCAGATTTAAATGTTTCATTACAAACATTTTGTGACGATACTTGAACGATGTTTTTGCTTACCATGTGTTACGTGTTTTTAAGTATTGTTTCTATTGTTTCGTGAATTATATGAGAAGAGTAGAGTTATGAGTTTACAGAAAATAATTAGTAAAATGATGAATAATGTGAGGTGAAGAATAATGAGTTTTGATTTGTGTTTATAATTTTGAAGAGCTGGACAATACATAAAATGCCTAGCTACTAGTGTGACTCATTCCATTAACAGTACATATCATAGCAATAATAATAATAATAATAATAATAATAATAATAATAATAATCTTAATAGTGGTGAAAGAGTCTATAAAATGTCTGCAGGTGAGGTGACAGTGAGAGTATCTCATAGGCTATATATAGATGATCTGAAGCTGTAAGTAAGCACTCGGCAGCACATGCAATCATTGTTAGATCTCACTGTGCAATTCAGCAAAGATATAAGGATGAGCTTCGGAATGAACAAATGTAAATCGGTGGTGTTATTAGGGAAAAAGTAGTTTTTACCGAAGGGTGTGATGTGGGAATGGATAAAGACATTGAAAATGAGTAGTGCAAGTATCTAGGTTTTATGAAACTGCGTGGCATAACACGCACAAAAATGAAGGAAGCTATCCAAAGTAAATCCATATTGAGGGTAGTGACGGTATTGAAAACCTATTTAGATGGTGGGAAGACAGTACGCGCCATTAACACCTGGGCGATGTCTATACTGACCTACTCGTTTGGGATAATTAAGTGATCGAATACTGACTTGGAAGCAACTGAAAGAAGGGTACTTGTGGCGATGAGAAAATACCGAATGCATCATCCGAAGTCTGCAATGGAACGCATCACTTTACCCCGTTCATTGGGAGGTCGAGGCATTATTGACATATCTAATGTCCATAGCAAGATGGTGCACAGTTTGAGGCAATATTTGTTCAGAAAAGTCAATGTACCACTTTGTCATGTAAACATCAGAAATGACAGATCTAATGCCACTCCCTTGTGGTTGGCAGACACTGCATTTTGTCCCATAAGTGCGGTAACGCCTAGTGATCAGAAGATACAAACATGGAATCAAAAAGAATTACATGGTGCACACATTCAGATGATTAATCAAGAGTATGTAGCTGGCAATTTATGTAACTTGTGGCTAAAGTATGGCCCATTGTTTCCTGAGACGGAGGGTTTTGCTGTTGCAATACAGGATTGTGTGATGCTACAGAAGACGTATCCTCAAAGAAGGGGGAGTAGAAGAGCGTTGTCGTAGAGTTGGCCTGACCCTGGAAACGATCGACCATATTGCAGGCTGTTCATCACTAGTTGGAACAGAATATCTCAAGAGACATAACGATGTTGTCAAGATCATCCATCAGATAATCGCTTTCTCAAATCGGTTTATATAGTGCCCGTATTACAGATACCAACCCGCTCAAGAACTAACGGTCAAGAGAACGACCGCGCTAAAATATACTGTGTTCGGTCAATTAGAACGGATTTGACAATTTTAGCTAAAAGACCAGACATCATGTATATGGACAAGCAAAAGAGGTGTGCGTTTTTAATTGATGTGGCCATCCCGCTTAATGAAAACCTAAGGATAAATCAAACAGGAAAGATCAATAAGTATGCAGCATTGGCTGAAGAATTGAAGGTTTTTGTTTCATCTGGAGACCGTCAAAATTGTTCCTCTTGTGATATCTGCTACTGGGATAGTACCTAAGGCCCTAAAGGGAGGTTTGGACAATTTGGATGTTGGGTTCTTGGTACCTAAAATACAGAAGTCTGTTTTGTTGTGCACGTGTCCCATGGTCAGAAAGTTTCTATCTCAATCATGACAATAGTACTGTAAGGTACATGGCAGATTACCTGTACATTACAATCAGCCAGTCTGTTAGGATGTGAAAAAGAAAATAATAATAATAATAATAATAATAGTAATTTTGTGATAAATAGCTCAGATATTGATTGAAAAATTGATATTTAAGTGACGCGTGTAGATCATGCACTAACTAATTTTACGGTATCTTAAGACATCTGCCGTTATTTTTTGTTCTCCTGATTTGGCCTCTGTCCAGAGTTTCATTCCAAAGCAACTATCTCGCGTTCGAATCGCTCCGAGTGGGAGTTGCTAGTATCGTGAGCCGCCGCTTGGGCATCATGGTCGCGTCGCCACGTCGTGGGCGGGCACTGGGGGTGGTGTGAATGGCGACGGCGTCGGCGGGTGGCGGTGGATGCGGAGAGACGGACGGCCGCAGCGGCGGCGGCGGCAGCAAAGGCAGCAGCAACAGCGGCAGCAGCAGCGAGGGAGTGTGTTGTGTTGCAGCTGCGAGGTGCTTCTAGCGCGTATTGATCGAAGGCGCTGGCGAGGCGCCTCCGCCGTCGCTGCCTTCTCCGCAGGCCAATGCGCGAACCTCCTCGCTACACGAGCGTAGGGGGATTGGCGGCGGCTCAGCCAATGCGACGGCGCTTATGATATTCCATATCATAACACGAATATGATTGGTGGCGCGGCGATCCGTTGTGAGGAGCAACGCAGTGAAGCAACGCCCGCTAGACGCTGAGGAAACGTGGGGAATGGAGGAAGTAGCTGAGACGGCTGTTGTTGCCACGAGATATATTTTTGGACTGCGTTATATTTTTAATGGAAAAAAGAGATTTTATTTTACCCCTATTTTTTTAGATTTGAATTCCGCCCCTAAAATTGTACCATGTTATTAAAACCAATAACACGTATGATTGTGTATCGAAAAAGTTAGGAACTTTTCTTATAATCTTATTTGTAAAAATGCTCACATGGAAATGAAGTAAAGCTTTTAATGACAGAAAAGAAATTCCTCTCACCCTGTTTGACACTAAAGCTTGTTCTTGGATAAACCTTGGATAAATATTTTAAAGAGTCTGGTTTTACAAAACAATGACAAACCATTCTACTCTCGAAGAGTGTCGGAAGAACGTGAGCAGTGATTTGAGTTGAATCGCGTTTAGGCGCGTTGAGGGAATAAGACTCGCTCAAAGAGTGCAATGTGTGCATTTGCTTGTGCGCTCGCTGTGAGTCGCCGCCACCGCCAGGCGACGCGAAGGGCCAATCAGGGGCGCTGTTTGCGGTGGCAGCGCGCAAACACGCGCATAATGAGGCCGCACGCTAACATTGACTCACGCCGCTCGCCGACGCTTCCGTTGCGCGCGCGTCGCCTCATTTCCGACCGCTGGCTGCTGCTGCCGCCGCTGAACGCGTCCCCGGTTTGCGACAGAGCGCTCGCTACCTGCGGCGCGTCCCTCATCCCCATGTCTCGGGCAGCGCAGATGGGGATGCGCGGCACGTCCCACCGTGACGTTTGCTCCGCGATTCGCCCGACTCCCTTCTCCCGCAACCCCGCCGCAGCCGAGCGCCCATCTCCGCACCCCCGCCTTTGTATTGAGGCGTGTCTCCGGCGGTTGTAATTCTGCGCACGGACGGGTCGGGGGCCCGGCGGGCGTGGGGCGGCGGGCGGGGCTAGCACGAAGAAAAAGACGAGGAAAATTGAAAATTGCTGAGACAAGCTCCTCCGCAGCAAGAAACGCGGAGGGAGCGCTTCGCGGCGCGCAAGGGACAAAACCCGCAGACATAATCTGTCTCGCTCGCTACCATCCCCTTCCGCACCCCGCTGCGACCGCGCTGCGGCTGCGCGCCCGGAAAAACGTGCCCGAGGAGAAATAGAACGATGGCGTGTTTTTGAAAGCCAACAAGATTAAAGTAAATTCCTCTTCTCCTTCCTGCTGACGTTCTTTCGTTTCCGCGCCCTGCCTCGTCGAAGCGCTTGTCTGTGGGGTGCGGTAGAGTGACCAGCAGCTACGCGCCCTCACCCCGTGCTGCCCCCCTACCTACTGGCGGCGCGCGGTGGCACGTGCCCGTCGCTGCCACAAAGCTCCACCGGCCCCGGGATCAAACGCATGCGACGGGCAGCGAACCCCGCCCTATCACAAAGACCACTGTCCATAAGCATCTCACCCCGCTCCACGCGCTTCGCAGGCCTTCGCCGTCGAGACTCGATCGCAGCCGCGCATGCGCCGCCCGCCACGTGCTGATGACGTCACCGGCAGCGGAGACGGAAAAATTCAATATTAATATCGAGGCGGAGAAGACGGGCTGCGAGGTCCGCATTGCGCCAATCCCACCCCGTCCTTGCCGCTGCTGCCGCCGTCTCCGCCGCCCCTTTCGCCTCTGTACGTCGCCTCGCTCTCTCTCCACCGCGCCGCGCCCCGCCCCTCCGCGATGCCATAAGGGCGAGGACCTCTCCGACCAATGACGGCAGACCTTGTAAGTTTCGGAAACTGCGATGGATATGATGAATTTATGGATCTAATATAAAGCACGCTCCCCATTGGAGGAGACGAGCTAGCTGCAAAGGGCAGCGCCGGAGAAAGGGGAGAGAAGGCTAGAGCGTGCGACGGGGTGGCGTATAAAAATTGATGGTGGAGCAAGATTGCCCGACGCGGGGGCGCGGACGGCGGCGGCGGCGGCGGCGGCGCGGAGCGGTGACGGCGGCGGGGTGAGCGGCGAGCCCGCGTAGCGCAGGCGGCGAGCGGGCTGCGGCGGCAGGGGCGGACGCAGCTTCGCCCCCTTTCCCTCAACCGCTTCTTCGCTTGACCCCCTGCTCCCGCCACCTCAGCCCAGCAGCGTACGGCCTCTGCAGAACGCTTGCTCAGGCGCTCCTTAACGGTCACCTAGCACGCGACTTCAATTCATCTATCGCCGATCGCGAATTTGCTCTCGCACAACGAACAACACTTTTTCTGATAGGACAAGCGATAACGACCCCAATAATTTCTTACAAAACATTCCACTTGATAGAATAGGAGCTATAAGTAATTGTTATAGAAGTATCTGTAAAAAATGCACTATAATATTTCCATATTTCTCATTATAAACGATTTACTATTCGTGACAATTTCTTATAGGTTTTTAAGTTATATACGATGAGAATATTTAAATGTATTTTGTGCGTTCTAAATTTTCAATTTATTTACATGTGAATATAATACCCTTCATACATTTATTTATCTAAAATGTGGTATAAGTACTTAAAAAAGCACCGAGTTAATTTACGGGAGAAATTTGTTAGTGTTCTCTGCTGGAATTCAGAGAGACATTATCTTCAAAATATGTGGTTCTTATACATTTTAATTATCTTTTCTAGTTCCCAAAATATTATTTTATTAACTATTTTCTTAGTTTACTACGGAACTTATTTATGTATGAATCTTGATTATAATTAAATTTTGGTTTGCATTTCTCGCGTACCCAACATACAATCAATCAGTCGAATGCAATTTGTTGTATGCCCCAACGCAACATATATTGTTGTGTTTATTCATTGGTTATTCAGGGAATTTGGGACTTCTAACGTGCATTATTTAGAGTTAAAAGAAACTGTAGTAAATGGATCGAATATAGTTTAATTGTGTAAATTGTTGAATTATTAAATAAATGTAATATATTTGTAACTAAGTGGAATGTGAAAAAAGTGCATTACACGACAAGGGGACACGATTTCATGAATGAATACGGGGTAGGAAATGTATTATGTGAACTACATGGTAAAACGTTTAAATTTTTTATACTTAAATACGTAAAAACGTTATTTCGAGATAGCGTCAAATAAATAAATAATTAAATATTATTTTCATCTTAATGTAAGTGCCAATACTTTAAATCTATTCCAATGAAACAAAATACGCATTAAGTTGTATATTTCTGATAAAAATGAAGATTTGTAAAACATACTTTCATTAAAACTATTTTTAGTTGTAGATACCATTACTTCTAGTTTTATATCATATCAATGTAGTTTGATTGAATATTGATTATAAAGAAAAATATTATTAACGCGAAAGTAACACTTTAGTATTCTTATAAATGCTGAGTAATTTCTGAACTATTTTTTGTCAAGTTCCTTTACAACTTTTATGAGTAAATATTTGAGAATAGTGTTGATTATTATTTTCCATAGCCGATGAGTTAAAACATTTAAGTACATTAGTGTATTTTTATGTTGAAGAAAATTTAAAGAAAATAATTGGAGTCAAGTTTAAAATGTTTTCACAACCCGATGTAATTGACAGTTCTATAAAAATGATTTTATGGGAGAAGTCTCCCAAATTATTATTAGAAGTATTTACAACGCAGTACAATATGTATTGAAAAGGCAATCTCTCCTCTCCATCTCTATCTAATGTGTAAGATGTTAAATTTTCTGCATACTCGTCTGTGAAGTAGTTGGAAATTTGTGGATGGACGTATAGAGACTTATTGCACTTGTGTGTATCTCGTGACACATGTCAGCCTGAGCCGATCCCTCCGGGGTTCGATCATCGGCGAGTGGGGTGGTCACAACCCTCGCTCGCGTTCGCGTGCCGTGGCCCTGAATTCTGCACAGCCCGACAAAGCGACGCTGTCCGATCACCAGGCGTAATTGAGGTGGCGTTAAAAATGTAACATCGGGGCCGGATGCGCGTGCTCGCAACGATGACGGGCGCGCCCCGCAGATTCGAGCATGCATGATTAATGCGGCGGCGGCGGCGGCCGCGATTCCCTCCCTCCCTCACCCTCTGCGTGGGCGACGGGATGAGGAGGAGGAGGATACAGCGCTTTGTCAATACGCTAGGGCTGTCCTTCCGTCCACTCCCCGGGCGGCACGGCTGCCCAGGAGCAGCCCATGGATTATTTAGGGAGGTCGTAATGGTCCTTGTACGTCGCCGCGGCGCCCGTTCCTCCGCTTTCCTCCGCTTCCTTCTTCCGCTGTCGCCGCGCACTGTCCAAGAAGGCGAGTTGTCTACTTGGATTGCGAGGGGCGGCGGGCTCGGAACGCAGCGCGTTCTGGAGGAGGAGGAGGAGACGGTCGGCCAGCCAGGCGGATGGGTGTGAGAGAGGGAGCGATGGATGGAGGGTAGGAGGAGGGGATCGCCGATAGAGTTAGTAGACAGCAGGGAGGCGAGTATTGACTGACCACTCGCCGCGCGAGGCGCAGTGGCGGGGCAGGTCCATCAGCTTCCAACAAGGATTAGATGGAAGAGAGAAAACTTGGCGTGCCTGCCGAGGCTGTAGCAAAGACAAAGGTGGGGTGCCGTGGGGCCTCGGGCCGGGGGTGTGTGGAGCGGGTGGCGGAGGCAGAAGAAGGGAAGAAACGGCAACGCTCGATGCGCATTTCATCTCGTGCGAGTGGACGCGTCTGGGTGGAGGGGCAGCGCAGAACAGCTCAGAAAAAAAGAGGAACACGAAAATAACGGAGAGAGACTGCCATCTTGCGCTGAGGTCGTCGGTCGTGAAGCGGTAAGGAGATGTGGAGCGGGGGTGACTAAGAAGAAGGTGGGTGAGGCGGGTGCGGGGCGAAGCGGACGCGTGCACCTGGGCGGCGCCTCCTCCCGCTTTAACCAGCTCGTTTCTATTAATGGTGCGTCTCGTCAGCGCCGGTCCATTATTCACCGCGCTCCGGCGCGAGCGCCTGCGGGCGATCGGCCTCCTCTTCTCTCCCCTCTCCCGCGCTGCGAGCGCTTTCTGCGGCGGACGTTCTCATCAAAACGAGGCGTTCCTCAAGGTTCGTGGCTAGATGAGCGATGCGCGGGACGTGCAGCCTCGGGACTTTGCTGAATACGCAGCAAATGTAGTTTTGTTTGCATTAAAGGAATTGTTCTTGGTATATTTTTGATATGAGTCAGAAAAGTGACTTCTAAAACACTGGGATAGGTCAGCAATTTCTACATCAAGTTTTCATGGCATTGAAAGACTGAAATGTGTATACTTCTAGTCGTCTACAAGATTTTCATCACTCACTAGTTTCCCTTTAACGAATTTTAGGTGTGTCATTTATGATCTTACCCAATTTATTGTGAAGTATTGCCGTTTATTAATTTACTTTATTTATTTAAAATCAGTATAAATTGTGTATCCACAAATGTTACATTTTTTAAACTGTAGAGGAATGGAATCCCTGTACACGGAGTGGTGACCTACACACTTCTTACTAACCATATGTGTTTAACATAATAATAAAAAAACAGAGAAGTATTCATTTATTTTGCCTGAAAACGATTCAAAATTCTTTGACTTTAAAAATTTGAAACTTTCGTAAGGTATATTGATAAGTGACATTACTTATTTTATTTTATATATCATGAATCAACCCATACGAAAATTTTCTCTTATCTACTTTCTTACCTAAGAGTAAAAAGTTTTAGCCCACTACAAAGTAAATTATATATTTTCATAACTTTAATATCGGTGCTTTTATTTTTTATCATTTTTTCCATTTTTGTTGAAGTAATACTTAAATTCTGAGTTCTACCACGACGTCATATACTCGTACATACCTTAAAGTACATCATAGTGGTATAAACGTGATTCACTAGAAAAAATTGAAGTAGACTAAGAGATTTTTCGTCTATTTCAAATGAATTTTTACTCACAATTTTAAGAATTCTATTCTGCAAATATTTGAAGCCGATTTAATTATGATTCTCTTTGCTCGATTTCCATTGCTGATAGTACTATGAAAAAATTCATAGTATATTATATTCATGGTATCAATATTCATAATTTCTTTTAGTTTTTAAAAACCTTATACATGATAAAACATAAACAAATTTTCGTTTTTTATTTGTAGATTCAATGTGATTATTCCGCTTTAAATTATATTAAAGAATGATAACCAGGTATTTTCATTGACTAACTCTTTTGAAGCCTCTATTTTAAATCGACTTGTCCCGGAACACTGTCACAGTTGTTACCAAAGGTCATGAGTTCTGATTTTTTAACATTTAATGACAGTCTGTTTAAAGCTAACCTGGTAGTAATTTTACTTAATTTATTATTCATTCTGTCCAAGTTCTATGAGATAAAATAACTGATGTGTCATTCACATACGAAATAGGATCATCTTCTGATATTTCATTAATCAGATATTTATATATAATATAAACAATAAGGAACCCAAAATAGTTCTTTGCGGAACACCTATTTCTATTAATTTATATTACTTTTTTCACCATTAATTTAAACTTTTTGTCATCTATTACATAAGTAAGTACTAATTAATGTATGTGCAAGATCTCTGATACTCGTATAATAAAGTTTGTCCAGAAGAACTCTATGATTAACTGTATCAAATACTTTGAGAAATCGAGAGAAATAATAACAGTCGGTCTGCTCCTATCTCAATTGATATATAAAATGTTTGTTACATATAGCAGTGAATCTTTAGTGTTTCTATTTTCCATGAAATCAAATTTTTAAAATGATATAAAATTGCAGCTTTTTACAAAATAAAAAATCATGAAATAAATAACTCTATAAATTTTTTTACTGCATTTGAACTTGGTCTATAATTTGATTTAATGCTTTTTTGATTTATAAAGAGGAATTACAGCAGCTTTTTTGAACTCATTAAGTGATATTGCCAAGTTAATATATAAATTGATGATGTGACTCAGTGTCAGTTATATAAACAGATTAACATTTTAGGACTTTTGTATTAATTTTACCAACACCTCCCTTTTCAAATTTAAAATTATTAATAATTCTCTGAATTTCAAGATAATCAGTCGGTTTAAGAAAACTTGATTTGGAATTCACTGACGGCATACTTAAAACAACGTTTGGTGGTTTCTCAGTTTTATCATTGAGCTTACAACCCACTTCTCAAAATCATTTGCAGTTTCATAACTATTAGAAATCTTTGGTATTTTCATCAATAATATATTTAAAGTTTGATTCATTTTTGGTTTCCTTATTTTCTTTGAGGTTAATAATATCCCACAGTTCTCTAGGAACATTGGAATTTTTTTCAATCATACACTTATCTTACTGCAATTTGGTTTCTTCTGTAACCTTATTTAAGATTTTTGATAATGGCTTATATTAAGTTTTTAATGCTAAATTATTAGTATTTCTTCTCCAAGAGTGATACAAATTTTCTTTTGTATCACAAGATTCCATAATAGATTTTATTATCCATATTTTTCTACGCATAGGTACCTTATGCCTATATATTTTTGCATTATCGATGCATGCATTATTACTTTTTGTTCATTAAATTTATAAAGTAAATTCTATGCTTCTGGATAAATTAATTCTAGCATAAACTTTATTGATTGATTGTCATTATAATATACTGATTTAAATACAAATTAATGTTTGCTACAAAAAATTAATCAAATCAAGGATGAAATAGCAAAATCATTCTAATGAAGTCATAATATAATGATGAGACTGCTTTTAAGATCATTCTGGGAATCACTACCTCTGAGTGTCCATGCCATACACGAATCTCTGATATTTTTTTAGTTTTTTGCATTTATCGCGTTCTGTTACATTTCGATATTTTTCTTCTGAAATCTTAAAAAATATATTCCTATTAGGTGATACGTCATTGTGTATTAAACGAATAAGGTTTCTACATCTATGCGTTGTGTGTTCTGTTTTGGGGAATATATGAATTCCTTTCTTTCTTTTAGTAATATTGCGATAAATGTATGTAGTGGAGGCAAAAATTGTACTTAATACAGTGCGTTGAATGTCAATACTTAAAAAAAATTAATTGGGCCAATTTTATTAATTAACTTGCCGACGTTTCGACAACTCGCGGTGTCTTCTTTAATTTCGTTGAGTAGCCACGAAAACTTTGATTTGAGCAAAGTTTTTAATTGTACTTTGATCAATCGTATTTGTGTTGATATCACAAATCAACTTACTATTTTTGAACATTTTTTTTTATATGATCGTGAAATTTTACCAATTCCTTTGTGAGATACTATCTTAGTCTTGGGCGCAGATAGAAGAGTGGTAGTCTGCACAAACTATAGTCGTATAGGTAACATCAATGTATCATCTTCTATAAAAGTCAGCATCACAAAAATTGAAGGAAGTTTTGTCAAACTCTTCAGTATTTTTCACACTAATGTTATATAGTGATGTGTGGACCGAATACCACAAAAAACTACTCAACGCTTGATTGAAGAGATTTCTTTGACGACTTGGAACGAAATGGAAATTCATGACTTCACCATAGGCTTTCTTCTCTGTTTGTAGATACGTAACTATACCACCTATGCCGTATTTCCTTTAGTTGGTAACGATCATTTATCGGTACGAACAAGACTTCGAGTTCAGCCAAAATCTTTGATTTTATCACAATCGAACTTGACTTCCACGCTTCCGGGTTTTCTCCTACAACCCTTGATCTGGTAAAGTAGTTATGGCGTGCTATGCTATGAAGTTTGGGGAAAACCAACGGTAGCTCACTCATTGTTATGCGCATTCGCGTTACCAGTGCCTTTACTCGATTCACTGAGACGTCTCCTTCCTTTCGTCACGTGTACTCGACATAGAGAGATGCACCTTACTATTCTTTGATAAATATGGTTTTTATCTAAAATGCCAAAAATATTGATAAATGAGTAATAAAGTATTTGGGCATTTAATAAAGATGTTCATCAATATGATAGTCGTAACACAAAATTTTATATGTGAATGCGGGTAAATGAATTGGTCTACCCATAAATATATCATTATTCATTTAGTAGATGGTGGATTAAATGTTACATTTTTAAATTTGAAATTACCTTATTTTAAAGTCTTCTGATCATTGTTAGAACGTTTCTGACAAAATTTCTATTTGTTGTTAAGGATGTAAGTGCTACGTTGATCATCAACATAACCGTGTCGTTCAAATCCACTTCACTACGACTAAAGTATAGAAGTAAAATGTAATTACTTATCTGAAATACACGAACACTATCTGTGCTGTACCATTATTTTTTTAATATCTTGGTCAACAGTAATTAAGAAATGAAACGTTTTGTAGGATTAGTGTTCAAACCTTGGCCTATTCACAATTACGATACTACGTAACAACATATATGGCAGAGAATCACATATTCATAACAGAGCTGGATAAATATTCCTGGTTTCCCAATTTATAAAAATCATAGGGAAATAAAAAAAATGCTTCGGAAAAGGAGGCACATTACTTTTATTTCAAAAGCGAACTACTGCAGATGCATTGAATGCAAGCCTAAAAGAAAAGCAATAGAGAGTGATAGGGTAGACGAAACAAGAAAGAAGTAGCTGACAAAGCACGAGAGAAATTTGAGAAGATGAGTATGGAGCGTGTTAGATCTTCAATTTAGTTGGTTGAGAGTAGAAACGACTTTCAGGACGTATACAAAAGGAGAAAATATCAACAAAGAATATAGTACACCACATAAATGATTCAGAAATATAATAAGCAGATTGCAGAAAAGAAATAAATATACAAAAAGTATGATGAGAGACACTAACATTAAAAGGTGAAATGAATTTGTTCAAGCAACTGTCTCAACAATCGTTCTGGAGATTCGTAGGTTCAAGACTTTGAATTATCTAATGAGAGAATGACACATATCCAAGTTAGTAGAACCCCAATCACAAAAGACAGGACGAGCACACCAAGATGAGTGGAAACAAAAAAATAACTACATATTAGCAAAAGTATTTTCAGACGATAATAAGAATAAAGGTAAAGATATTTACAGGGAACCGCGAGAGAAGTTCATACCCAAGAGTGAAGAAATAGTAAAAGAGCACCACAAGACACAGTAGTGTGCGAAAAGAAGAAGAGAGAGATGATCCAATATGTCGTACGTCCGGGTCCGATATATTGTAAAACCAGGTTCTCATCCTCTTAAAACTTCAAGAGCCACCTTAAACGATATTAAACAGCACGCGAATGTCGTTAAACCCAAAATTACTGTAATTGAGCACATGATAAAACTTACTCCCTGAACTAAGGTGACGGTTTCGTCTGTCACTTCTGTATAAGCTTTCTGTCGTTTCTGCATTGTTTTATGTAACGATCAAGTGAACTTAATTTGAAAACATCCTGTCTATTTTCTTATGTCATTTTACTAGATGAATAGAATGAAGAATGAATTTTGAAGCAGATAATGGAAAAAGAAAGATAGCCCAAAAATTAAGGATACAATAAATTTATTTTGTCGTAGCAGTACTTAGAAAATTCTACCTTATGTAATAGCTTCGTGGACACTTCGTAGCAACGGCGGACTTCGTGAACCACCAAATTCTTTCAGATGATCCACCAGAATGTCGGCATCCTTGGACTGAGAAACACTGTTTTAGATAATAAATTATGCTCACTACTTCTGTTAGGTTCATTATAGAATAAAATATTTGTTCCAAAATTATTAAACAATTTATAATTTCTGTAGCGATGTAGATATGAAGGTAATTGATCAGAATGGTATTGAGAATAGTTTAGAAATGCATTTTCGAACAGAAAACTTCATCTTCGATAGCAGTTAATTTTAAAACCTCTGATTCATATCGAATAGGAATTTCGTTCATTCACTAAACATGATATTGTAGGAAACGAAAAAATCAAGTAATTACCTAATTCGAATATAGATGAGGCAATGGTGAATAGGATCAATCGGCGAAAAACTTTAGTGGGAGACGAGGAAATTGAATCCAAATGGTCTAGTGGTTTGCGTCTTAAAAGTTTCCGAACGCATCTCAATAGTCTGTTAATATTTCCAAATGGGATGTCACATTAGAATATCTTCAAATAAATACCTCATTCACTGTAGTTTTACAGTTACATATTGGCATCTAAGACGCTCTATGTGATTGAGATAATACAAAACATTGATCATCTTTGATAACAATAATGAATAAAAACCTGTCAGGTACATTGCAGACACTTATAACAAGAGACAGATGTAAAGAAGTTCAAATCCAAAAAGGATGAAATACCGCAAAGTTCAAATTATGAAACAACAAAGTAATATAAAATAACAAGAGAGAGAGAGAGAATATAAGTAATAATAATAATAATAATAAGCGCGGAGTAATAGGCAAGATATAACTTACATCAGCTGGGGTTACAGAAAACCTTTCTCATTGACATTGCCATAACAAACATGAATATAACGAACAAGCGAGAAACAGAATTAGAAAAATACAAAATTATCTGGATCTATTCGAAGGAAATGCGATTCAATAGAATTTAGAGAATGTGAAGATAGTGTTAGACAGCTAATGTGTCGACTGCCTCAATGAACAAAGCTCTTCGTTGCCTGAAGCTAGAAGATAGGTGTCTCTACAAAATGCAGAAAGCTGTTATCCTCCACACACAACGAATTGTCAGAATACATGTATTACGGGAATATTAGTTCTGAATATATTAGTTTGATGTTTCTGAATGCATTATATGTTTAAAACAAGCACCGCATACTTTGTCAACACACTCATGTATGACCCGTTTGTTTACCAGTCTGACACGGTGAAAACTAAAAAGAAAAAAGAAACGACAAAGTGTAAAAAAGAATTCAAATATATAAAAAATAACAATTATCAGGAATGTCCGGTATGTAAATCTATTCGATTTAATAAGTTTATGATATAAGTTTATATAATATTTATATGACACGAGTCCGTTTAATATGTATATAATACACTGAGGTCACGAATACATCCTTCTTGAGATCGCCAACGTTTCAACCGTTATTAAGCTGGTAACAGTGGCATATACTGGCAACCTGGTATATACACAACAGCAGAACGTTGTGGGATAAGTGGCTGTAGTGATATGGTTGGTGGTGAGGAGATTCAATTATGGTTGCAGAGAGCCTTAATAAAAGTAGAAACGTTGGCAATCTGAAGAAGGGTGAATTTATTGTGAACGAAACTCAAGATAAATACGTATACTTTTTTTTCATTTTCATTCAAAACTTTCCCAGTTCCCGGACCTGCTGGCTGCTACCTGGGTTTAGTGCACTCTCTCTCTCTTTCTCCTCTCTTTATGTCTCGTTCCGTCTCCTTCGAAAACAAATTCTCTTTTATTTGTTATCTCATATTGCGGTCTGTTCCACATCCTTAAGCATACCTACAATCGCTTTCTTGTTCTAATATGGTCTCTTAATTCAGGGTTCATGATTCGTCCTCGTGATTTGTAGATAGCTGATTCTGGTGTCTTATGGGGCTGTTTCCGATTAGCCAACAGCGCAACTCAGGTACAGCTGTTCTCGTTCCTACCGCGGGGAAGGACACATACTTATTGATATACCTGATCAAGAATTTCGACTGATTCATTCCAATTAATGCATATTTACCAAACTTGAAGAAATTGAAACACTCTTCATGAGCCGGTTCCGTATTATATTTCGTTTCCCGTCACTCACGAACGGAATTTCTCACGTTCTTCATGAAAGAACTCTGCGTGTGACAGATCATAGAGCTTGAATGTCTTCAAAAGATGCGGGTTGGATGTATTGTAGAGATATCAACAAATCGTTTCATTTTATCCTCTGATATTCTATTAATTAAACAGGTTTATCATGTGTAAAACCGTCGAGAAGGAATCAATTCACACTTCCAAGCGCGTGGGTTCAGCTATTAATAAAATAACGAACAATATTTATACAATCCATCTCACCAAACTGGACAGCTTCAGAGGAACAAAGAGCAATCTAATCTATCCTAGGAATGAATCATACTGGTATTTTGTTCTGCCCGAGTCACATGTAGGTAGCGTTCTATCTCTTCTCTGTGTTATTGATTTGATGAAGAGACATGAAGAAAATACTATTTTTCATGTATTTTATGTAGTTTTAAAATTTTACGTAATTTATGTGAATGTTCTTTGATGAACTGCAATATCTGAAATTTATAGAGATTCGGTTTACTTAACTATACGTAGTTTAACAGAAAGACGTAATTTAAGAAGCCTACTTGGTACACATTTTTAATCAGATTTATATTTGATTAATTTACCGAAGTGAAACGATTTTTAAGTTTTGTAAATGAAGATGTGGGAATTCATTCTCTTTTTAATGTGATTCTAATAAACTCTCAATCAACTACAATGTTGTAAAATACCTTAAAATATATGTCAGTCAGTTAATGATTGTCATCGCCAGATTATTGTGTGCTGGATTAATAAAATTGGACGAAATATTTACATATGTTATGAATTAATGGAATGATACTACTCATTTTACTTTCGATGGTGAATGAGGTTTATTATTTTTGGAAAACGGTTCATGGGAATAATCTTGAAATTGGAAAGAAATGTTTTTTCCTCATGATCAATTGGTTGAATTTTGTACTGGAAAAATTCAACTGAGAGCCTAACTCTGACAAGGGTCCTCTCATCTTCCCTACGGCAGTTTCAAAAGGTACAGATTTAGATGAAAATCTCAGAATAAAATACGTATTGAAGATGTTCTTCTTTTGGAAAATTTGACATTGTTTGCTTTTATACAATAAAGTTCTTACTAGCGCATGTATATACAGCAATAATTGTATAAAATGAAACTTGCAACCAAGGGAGTCTTGGTGCGCTGAAA
This sequence comes from Laupala kohalensis, assembly GCA_002313205.1. Lineage (NCBI taxonomy): Eukaryota > Metazoa > Arthropoda > Insecta > Orthoptera > Trigonidiidae > Laupala > Laupala kohalensis. Next base: position 1,318,242 of record NNCF01126031.1, on the reverse strand, counting down.
TAGGCCTGTAACATTATTGCGTGATTTTGGTAAAGTTTTAGACCAATGGTATGTACACATTCTAAAACAAATGATAAATTATATAAATATCAATACGGCTTCCGGGAGGGTAGAGGAAAAGAAGACTATACATTATTTTGTCACGAGAAATGAAAAAAGACGAGAAAGGTGCTTTATACTCATAGATAAAAAGGGAGCATTCAATGATATTGTGGAATAAAATACTAATTTGTCTGGAAAATATGGGGATGAATATTGATACATCATATTTTGAAGGTAGATTTTCCATACTTGGAACAGGAGAGGTTATCATAAAGAGAAACACCAAAGCTATGGTAGGGAATGCTGTATTTTGTTGTTGGGGCTTTAGAGCTCGTCAACATCGAGGTCATTAGAGCCCATAATGCTGTATTGGAATGTGCCTCTTTTAGAGGAATTGATCAAAAGAAGAATGAATACTGTGTAGATGATTTATTTTTAGTGTTCATAGAAATTCTTCGAAAAAGATTCGATACTCGAAATATAATTTGGTTGCAAAGAAATCACACTTTATAGGGATGGTGCAAGACGTATCTTGTGTCACATATCAACTGCCTGGGAACTCAGTCCTAATCACGCTCGTGGATCGGGAGTGAGTATAGTGAGGACATGCCTAATATGTCTTTCATAATTATTTTTCTGTCGTGAACATTTAAGTGAGAAATTTAAAAAATAAATAAAAATGATATTAGTTTAATGGAGATAAATATGCAGGAAGGAATATTACAGAAGTATTAATGGAGAGAGGGCAGACGAAATGGGAGAGGAGAGAAAGAGGACGATATATAAATATCAAGGGTAAAAAAAGCGAAAATGGTGTCATCCAAACATCACGCAAAACGAGGAATGGTGGAGATCGATTATTGTATTTGTAGAAAATCATGTGTGACAAATAAACATTTTATATTGAATTGTGATTTGTGTAACAGAGACAGAATGGTTGGATATGTTCAAGATAGAAGAAATATTCGTATTGACACAGAGAATAATCTAACATTTTACAGGGCATGTATTGATAGGGATAAGATAAATGACTTATCAGTCTTTATGATAAATTCCATAGTTCCTTGCAAGAGTTTTACTCCTTGATCTAAACAGACTTAAATAAACAAAGAAGAAAATAAAGTCCCCATGTTGAAGAGAGAAAGAGTTATAAAAGTTACGTAAACGAGAGACGAGAGGGAAGGGAATGTGAAATGGAGCAGACACAAATGCATAAGCGAAGGTAATGCTGATGTTGCCTAAGGTTCTTGTGCCTCGCCTTGCCCTACGTAGCTTCCACTCGTCCGCACCTCACTGCGTTAATTAAAGCAACGCTTGCGGCGGTGCGGAGGGAAAGAACACGAGAGCGTTGGCGCGTGTGTCGACGGCAATTAGGTGTCGCTTGTGGCGGCGATGCATTCCTGCCTTGGCTTGCTTTGCCGAAATCTGCCCCTTCCCTGCCCTTCGTCGCCTTCAGCGCTTCGCCCTTTTACTCTCGGCGCACGCCACACCGAAGCGGTGACTCCCTCGGGGAAAGTGCAAGTACTATTCCCGCACTGTGACCGCTGCTGGCGGAATATTGAACTTTATGCCGGAGAGTGAGGGTTCCGCGGCTTTTGTCCGAAGGGAAAGAGTCAGCGTGGTTCATGTGGGGCTTCTAACTTATTCAGGTTTTTACGTAGAAATGATTCAAAGAACGAGTCATCTATAATTATCTATTTTATTATTTTGTTTATTTCTATTTTTATTTCAAATATTTGGAAATGGAGTGGAACATTTTGCAATGGATTTATAAAATGAGTAAAATGGAATTGTCATTTTTATTCTGAGTGCGTCAAATAGAATGTATGCACACTTTGCACTGATGTACACATTTTTTTATTTTTCTTCCTGAGCGGTTCTATTTCTTTAAAAAGTATTTTTTTTCTCAACCAATGACAGGAGAATTGACGATGTAGGAGCAAAACCCAGTTATTGGCAGGAGACTAACATCAAGCTTGCGGACGTAGTATTGACCAATGAAGAATGGAAACAGGTTTTTAAATCGTATTGTAAGTTTGAGAATGTTATTGCGGTTTTGGGGCAGTGGAATCGAGAATATGGAACTGAACCAATCGACAAAGTTAACAATACGAGTACAAATTGAAGTTCATCCAGCATTGTGTGTTATGCCGTAAAGCTCATCAGGGCGACCCCGCTTGGTGACAAGTTACCAATCCTCAAATTTCTGTGGTGAACGCTGAAACAAGCCACATTGGTGCTAGAACTCTTTCAGCGTTCACCACAGAAATCTTCAAGGCAAGGGAGAAGTAGTGCTTTGCGACGAATTCTGAAGAGAGAAAGTAAGCGTTTTTTTCCTTGCAAGACTGACGGGTGCAACAGCTAAGTGACGACGATCCAGATCGCAGGGTACTGTTTTGTAAATGTGTTCAGGAGATAATTACACACAATTTATGGCTTGAATTATTTGATTGGATGTTGGAGAGTTTTATTTTGCACCTCAAAAAACTCTAATAAGTCTTTTTTCATTAGTAATACTACACACTGGAGAAATGTAATCATGTCTTTTAACTAATGTTCATTTCTTTAATTGTTATATGTAACGTGTGTCTTTAATTATTACATGTATTTATTTGTATTCATTGTTAAATATTAAGAGACTCGCACCGAGCTTTTGAACTGACCAATGAGAGTCTGGGTAGCCATCGCCACCGTTTGCAAGCCCTTGCGATTTTTCAACGACTTTGAGTCAAACCTTACAGTGAGTATGTCGTGCTGACAAATCTCGCTTCCACGCGGGCAGAACTATTTAACGTCATTATTAAACAACCACGGTGAAGGGAACTTAACTTTCTTAATTCGTTCGGATATGCAAAAAATCCGTACGAATACGTTTTCAAGCCGACACGTGCTTATAAGAAAGTGGCACCTACCGAATCGCGTGAGTCCATATATTACTTATTTTATTATCATAAACATTTAGCGTCAAGCACGCCTTCCCGAGGCTCATATACGCACACACAAATGTGTTTGCTCACTGTACGTAAATGTGTCTTTCTCGCACCCACATGTGATTCCATTCACTAAAGAGACGCACGTTTCTCTCATCTTACTATGAACTTTAATTACAATTTCCTGGGTAATCAACATTACTACCAGCACATCACTTCGCTTCTTGGATGTTTCAACAACGCAGCGTCGACAGCGTGAATAGACTTCAAGAATTCACACCTTCAATTTGGATCAACTGGTATCGTTGAACGAACAAATCATTACAATTTTAAACGCGCAACTGTCTCCTTATGCATCCCTTACTTCCCTCTCTCAAACAGCAATGTAATTATTTGTTTCTTTGGCTGTTTTCATGTCTAGTATAAGTTAGTTTTAAGCATTAATTCTAAGGGTTTTAGTTATTATTTTCCTTCTTTATTTAGTTATTAGCTTGTAATATTTTGTCACTGATAGATTGTAGGTGTTTATTTCTGGAAAAATATTCAAGAAGAAGGGAAATATTGGTCGCAGAAAAAATTGTATTGTAAATAACAGAAATGAAGTTTAACCCCATTAGGATACTATAGGACGATCAAAAAAATGAGCAGTCTTTTAAACACAATACTTAACATGAGTTTTACATGAGTTCTTTCTTATGAATGATTATCTCGCACACATGCTGGAAACGAAAATTCAAACATACAAAACATTGAGTGTAACTTCTTTGGTAAAATATAACAAATCATGGAACTAAAAAACAATTATGTGTATTTTAATCTAATAATTGATGATTAATTTAAAAAAGCGCTGACTTATTGCAAACATTTTCGTTACAATCTATAATAATAATAACAACTCAATTATAATAAAATTACCGATATTGGTATATCTATCGGACACAAATCCATCTCTTACAAGAATAAAAATGAAAGTCTTCATAGAAAAATCTCTTCATAGAAAACAACCAGTCAACTATCTGATGAGACTCTTAAGAGCTTTTGTCAATTCTTTTCCTCGGCAAAAGAAGATGATGTAATCAACCTCGTTGACCCCCAGGATAGAACCGGTGTTGATTCTCTGGTTTTATGAGTCGATCTGGTAGTGAATGTGGAAATTGAGTCCTGAATAAATATTATAGAAAGAAACAATCGAAAATCCCGGACCCTCCAGTTAGCAGAATAGTGCTTTTCTCACTGAACCCCAAAGACCACGAATAAACAGTACTTTGCTATAAAGGATGATTCACAGTTGATTTACCACGCAAATTTCAGATATGATCTTGGTCATGAAATGTGTATAAATAAATTTAAATGAAACTTATGATTATGATTCAATTTACTTTTTATAATCTATAATTTATATTTCGCCCTCAACTACTTCAACATATTGAAACCAACGATTAAAACTTTCATGTATACACATTTTACACACATTGTTTAATATTAACTAGATGGGTCCTGTACCCGATATTAAAGCTCCATTTTTTAAATCTTCAATCAAGTAAATTTTTCGAAGTTAATAAAACAAAATTGAGAGAAATAAAATTAATTTATTAGAAACGACTAAAAATATTTAATAATTTATATATTTGCTCTTTATGATAGAATATATACGTTTGTTTTCCGTTTTATTTTATTTAATCGTCTCTCTTCTTTGGCTGGTTTTTTCCCCCCTTGACTCACATTTGAGGATTCGCTTCAATAAACATTCCTTGGGCCTGTGCTCAAGACAGAACTAAGTGTTGGTATCTCGTTGTTATGTAATATCCAATGTTCTTTTATGAGAAAAGCTCGGGGTTGTTTCCTATTTTTAATGTTTAGTTTTATAGTGTGCCCCCGTATATTTTGCAAACAAATTATCCAAAATGAATGGTAGCATACTGCCCGCAATACATATGTGTTTGGCGGGGCAACTAACTCGGAGAAAGACTCGAGAAGCAGAGAACAGAATCAACCGATGTGAGGTTATTAGTTTTTCTGATCAATGAGTTAGTGAGTCAACCTGTCAGTCAAGATTTCAGGATACCGCAGTTTATATATAGAGGTATACTCTCAAAATACATAAAGAATAGTATATGACAGCTGAAATAAATTCCCTCGTCGTCATATCCGTAATTTTCGGATACTTCCTAATCTGAGAGAGTAATGTACTGCCAAATCTCCCTGT
>NNCF01126031.1:1293115-1313059 GCA_002313205.1 Laupala kohalensis | reverse complement strand
ATATATATATATATATATATATATATATATATATATATATATATATATATATATATATATATATATATATATATATATGCTACCTGATCTTAACTAAACAGGTGCGTCATGCTTCGAAAGTGAAATTTGATCGGCGCGGCACTCGAGAGATGGTGCAGTTATGTTTTGTATCAAATTTGTATTATATGAATTTGAAAAAATTAGGATGCTGTACATGTTTTTAAGAATCAGTAAGTAAAATTAATTTGACCTTAAAATATAGATATATTTTATTTTTTCCCGAGTAAAAGAAAATTAGTGTACGAAAAATCCCGGGTGACGCCGGGCAACCAGCTAGTATATAATAACTTAACATCTAGTTGGTGTAGTGGTTAGTGAGCTGGCGTGAGAATTTACTTGTATTAATTTTTCTCGGCATTACTGTCAATTTCCCTAGTTATCTAGGGAATATGCATGTTCTGTATATTATGTGTTTTGCGTAAAATATTTGTGATGGAATAATACCTTACGACATGCTGTGCTATGTTTACAGCAGTGGTTTCTCCTTTGTGACCATGTTAATCTTTTTCTCCATCTGTTTTAAGTGGTTTCTTCAAACAAGATTTTCTTTTAGTTACTATTTTGAATTAGTATTTCCACAAAAAAAAAAAAACGATTAATGCAAAATGTCAGTGGGGCGTATTTGTTCGATGTAATGTTTTAAGGAGAAAAAATCAAAAATTGTTCTATTGAACGTATTACACTGATTTCAATATTGAAAAAAAGTAGTTTGCAATAACTATGTGAAATTTTGAAAAACCAAGAATGGGTACAGAAAGGAACTTTGTCCTCTAAGTACATCATATCTGTTCTTCCCTAGTTCTTTTCATGCTGTTTTCGTGACACCACTTGTAGGTTTTTGTATCTAAATGAGTTTTTCTAGTTGTTTGAGACGCAGATTTCCTCTGTCCAGATTGATTAAAAGATTCGTTTGATCACGAATCACATCTAAAACTACTACAAATATTGAAAATAGTCTATCTTTAGGAGCTAAAAAGTTTGTGACTTTAGGTATGCTTGAAAACGATCATTACTATATTTTTTATTTAACCTGACCTTGTAGTTTGCTTGGGCTATATCTTGCAACTGAATGTTAAACCAGATCCCCCCCCAACCTACTGAGATGAAATATGGCACACATATTAAAACCCTTTGAAAATGCAATATGCATAACTGAAATAAAAGCTTTTAAAAGATTTTTTTTATTACGATTTTATTCTGAGATAACTCGCAGTGGTTGATTTCCGGGAAGAGTTCCCTGAAAGGTCTTGCATAACCAACGCCTTTTCATTACAACTTCTTATCATTGCGAACACAGGACAAATCTCGTATCTTATCATTACGATCACTTCTCAAAATGATGTTTATGCAAACGGAAGGTGCATCAACAGACTATTTTATGTTATTTATTTATATTTTAAAAAAATTATTTAATTTTTTAGTATAGTGAACAAGAAGTATTAATTCTTACAACAAATTAATAAACAATTTCTAACACTTAAAATTAAAAAATAATTTAAAAAAACTTTTTGAAAACAAGCTTTAATTCACACCATATACTAAAACGAATAATATAGATGAAGGTTTGTAGTATGGTAGTGAAATGTGAAATGCTAATACATCCATACACATTTCACGTTAGTAGATTCTAATAACAATATACATTCTATCTTGGTCGCTGAAAATTATATAATATTTTACGATAAATTGTTTGTTTTTAAAAAGTTTGTCGCGCGAATCGTAAACAAAATACATACTTCCTGAAGTACTTGCTCACCAACCAATCACTGTCTTGTAACGTTAATTGGTATCTACTTATATGTAGTTTTCCGTTGGCCTATTTATGTATGGAGCTCCCGCAACAACCTCTAAACACTAAGAAAAACGTTTTGAGTGAAATACAATGGCTTAACTACAAAAAGTCGTAGAAGTTTTTAATTTAATTCTGTAATAATAATAATACTGAATTTTGCGATACTTAATCTTGTGACAAAAAAGTGTTTGCGAGAAGTTAAGTTGAAAGTGTTAAAGTAAAATAGTGTTTAAAACCTATTATTGAATCTATTTGAGGTAGGGTTATTAGATATATAAATATTTTAACTTTATTTTAAAAAAATAAATAAAACCCTGTACTTAGTTTTACATACTCAAACGAATAAACGTTGTACTGTAAAAAATCTTCCTATAGTGTACTTCTGAATATATTCATTGAGCTAGAAAATACTTTCGATGTCATTCAATTTACATATTATATTGTAATTTTGCTAGCTACGCGTTTATTCTCAGGATGTAACTTGCGAAAAGGTTTTGTTCACGAAACTCAGGGATTGGCAATATTCAAATTCTTATATATTTTATCGGCTAACAATAATTTCATATATTCTATAAGATTTCTTAAAATCCAATCTATTATTTTTCTCGAACACGTTCAAAAACGAAATGCATCTGCTTTTTAATGATATGATGTTCTTGCATGACTTTTTAGTGAGTATATGCTTGATTTTCATGTCGGGAAGTGATTTTTTTGAAATACTGGTACCCATTGCAGAAACACGTTTTAAAACATTACATTTGCTTAAACGATATAAAAATACAACTATAAAATTTTACAAAGAAACATAAAATTTTACGGGACATGCATTTTTATTTCTCGGTTTTCTGAGAGAGGATTTTTAAATGTTAGAAGGGTAAATTAGGTTGAAATATGATTCCTTGAATTTTTGCTATGTGCAGTGCCGCTATGTTTGATTTTAAATTTCACAAACCTATTGAGTTATCATTTCCGTTTCGTTATATCAAAATTGCTTATAGAAATATCTAGAATAGAGGTTTGAGATTTTTCGACATTTAATTTTAATGAGTAGAAATAGCAATAAATATATGATATAAAATAAAATATATAAAAAATGGAATTATTGATATTTAACTTTTGAATCGGTGAAAATGGAAAGAGATTTTTGGTACGTTGTCCTAAAGAACAAACTCATTAATCAATGTAGAGAGAAATTACTGAAGACTTATTATTTTGACGGATTTTTATATTTGTTTGGTAGAGGAAGAAATATCATTTTTCAAACAATAATAATAATTTATTTCCATCATCACATTTACAAAAATTTAACATTTAAATCATCACATTTAAAGAAGATACAGTTTAAACTGACCAATATCCAGTAGTAGATCAGTTACACGAATGAAATGTAATTGTATGACAACAAAAAAATTGTGAGTCCGTTTCACCAGTAAATTTCTTTGTAGTCAACATGCCGCTATCTGTGGCGTCTGCATGAAAATTTACTTCAATCTATTAGGATAATTAACAAAACCATAATTTCTTGAATAATACACCGATAAAGAGTAACAACAAGACATATTTAAATTAATTAATTTATTTAGGAATAACTAAGAATAACATTGTTTGTTTTTCTCAGACTAAAAAATTATACAAAATCTTACTTCTATTTATACACATAATTTGTATAGAATACAGATATAAACGTGCTTATATTCGCTAATTCTATAATGAGATGACAATTCAAATCAAATTAGTATACATGATAGTAAAATTTATTTTAAATGATTATTTGTAAAATATTTATATATTTAACTTATTACCTTGCTTAAGTAGCTAATAACAGTTGTCCATAATAGCCAAGACTTTAGCATTTTACTGTATAAGGCAACAGATTAAACAACTTAGGTCCTATGTACTGAAGGGATTTTCTAAACAATTCTTTTTTTACTTTAGGTGTTCTGAAAACTCTATTTTACGTATATCGTGTTTGGATAATAAATCATTTGTTCCTACATTTCCGCTTCTTATTAAAAATTCTTAAAACTTTGAATACGAACAAATGTTCAACGGACAATATGTTTATTTCTTCATACATTGGGAATGCACTCACTCGTTTATTTTTATATAACGTAATACGAACAAAGTGATTTGGTGTTGTTTTTAACTTCTTAACTAGCTTTTTATACGTACTCCCCCAAAATGGCATAAATTACTCTAGAATGAATTAATGCAAAATACAATTTACGCATCAGATCAGTGTCAGAAATGTTGCGTAGGTAGTAAAAAATCCTAATCGACGATCTTAATTTATTACGTAAATCTCCGATGTGGTTTTCGCTTGATAATTTGTTATCCATACTTACACCAAGTTATTTAAAACTATTAATTTTTTATATACATTGCCAGTTACATGCATTTGTGATACAAGTTTCTAAATGATATTTTATAGGTCCTGGAAAGTTAAATTCTTTAGAGCCAAAGTTGATGTATTTTGTTTTCGTAACATTCAATTACATAGCATTCTGAGTACACCAGATGTTTAAAGTATTTAAGTCATCATTTATATGTTCATATAATATTAATATATCTTTTGATGAGTAAAAGAGCGCAATACCGTCTGTAATACCGTTTCTTCTACCCAAAACTTTTTTCGTTTAGTAAATCATTGATAAAAAACAAAAATAGGGCGGCCGATAAGACAGATCCTTGAGGAACTCCTGATTTTACTTTCATAGTCTTTAATACGTACCTTTTGTACTGTGTTATGTAGAAAACCCTCAAACCAACTTAAAGCGACACCCCTTATTCCTGTCTTCTCTATTTTTTAAATTAATATAACATGGTTAACCAAACCAAATGGTTTTCGGAAGTCAATAAATAATCCTGTAGATTTCTTGTTTTCGTTAAAGCAATAATGGATATCTTCTGTTACGTTTATTATAGCGTCTTCAGTCGATTTGTTTTTCCGAAAACCATATTAATATTCACTAAGGAAGTCAATTTTTTTTAGATAATTAAGAAGTCGTACTTCCATTATTTTTTCAAAACTTTTTGAAAAAAAACCGATAGTAAATTGGTAGGTATTAGGTTATCTAACTTTATGGAGTTCCCTTTTTTATAATTCGGTAGTATTGTAGTTAATTTTAATGAGTCTGGAAAGATACCAGAGCTAAAACTCAAACTAATTATGTGTCAATATAGGAGTTATATGCATGGAAATGTCCTCAATCAATGCAACAGTCAATAGTCAAAACCAGAAGATTTTTTATTTTTCAACTGTTTAATAGTATCCAATATTTCCAGTTCTGTTGCCGGCATGATGAATTATGAGTTCACGCAAGCTAATGTTGAGCTTTCCGGTTGACTGCAGTTATCTTTTCGTGCGTGTACTTGAGTCTGGCATTTTAGCGGTATCTCTTTATATGTCTGCACATTGATAAAATATTCGTTTATCTTTCGCGCTACATTGTTCTGACTATCTGACTCTACATGAGTGAATTTGGGTTAACTGATCTTGTTACATTGTTCGCTATTTTCACGATATTCCATGAAGTAATTGTGATTTTATCTCGCATTTTCTTTATAATCATTGCTAATTTAAAGAACAGAGGAACGGCTTTTTACCTAAGGACATGATGCACTACTTACGCAGTATTTCTCGTACTTTGAGATATTATCTTTGTTTGTAAACATAAGGTTTTTAAAATAAAATATCTGAAAACATTTTTTTTTACATTTCGATATTTCAATTATATACTAGCGAAATAATGTGAAAATATGTAAATCCTATAAATCCCGTGTGGTTTGAACAGATAAAACTACCACTGTACAAATAATACAAAATTTCACAATTTTATAGTTTTCATCTTCAATATTTTCTATCATGTAAAACATTCACAAGATATGACAATAATATAGACGATCTATTGAACAGCAGATNTATATATATATATATATATATATATATATATATATATATATATATATATATATATATATATATATATATATATATAAAGTTATAACATTCGTAGACTTCAAACTCCGATACCGAAATGAAATATTGTCCAAATATTGTTACTCATTCTAAAAAATATGTATGTGAAGTACCACTGTTCAAAAGTACGTGAGTGGTGTGAATTCCAAAATTGTTTTTAAAACAATCCTAAGCTAAATATGTACTATATTGTAGGACATCGTTTATGACAGAAAAAACAATATTATGGTGCATGTTTATAAATTCAATTATTGTATATTTAAGAATAAATAATACGATAAATAAACAATGTAATCATAACTTCTTTTTTAAATAAATGATTTGTTTTATCAATGTTTTATTTGGTCTGTCACTATTTAATATTGAATTTCAGTTACCTGCGGTACAAACTATACCGTTCCGTATAAATTGTGACTGAGGAAGGAGTTCGGCGTCCGAGTAAGAAAATTCACGAGCGAAGACGCGGGTTGTCGGCTCGGCTTTCATAAGACGTTCCACACTTGAAACCCTCCCGTCGACTTTTGTGAGACAAAATTTACAGGTGATTCGTTACACAAGAAGAAACTTTCCTTGGATTAAGAATGGGCTCCGTGAGGGCATAGGGCATGGGGCCTGGCGCTGACCGCGTCATCTGGAACGGAGCGCCTATCGTTCATCTACGAGCTGAGAGTGTGGGTGGGCGATGGTAAAGGCGACGCAGGGAAGGGTCGCGGGTGTACGCCAGCGGCTTTGTCTCCAGGCGACGCAACGGAGTGAGTAAAATGTACAGGAGGCGACGGCGGCCAATCCGAGCCCGCGCCGTCCCCTGCCGCCCCCTTGTACCACCGCGTCCGGCCCCTTCACCACCCCCGCGCCACCGCCCCGCAAAAACCAATCTCGCGGCCGGGCAAAATAAACAAGAGCGGGGCTAGCGGGCGCCGAGGTCCGCGACTAGCCACCACCGCCAGCAGGGCTGAGATGGGTGAAGGGGAAGGGCATCGCGGATGAGTTAGCGAGGCTTGACAGGCAGCGCCAGGTGAAGCAGCGGTGGGTGGTGGTTGTGCTGGCGCGCGCTATCAAACTTTGATTAGTTCTCCGCAGCCCCGCGCCCACTGCCCGGCACCCCCTCCGCCGCGCCGTCACCCTACTGGCTTCGGTCCCCTCACGCGCGCAGACACCGCCGCCTTCGCCTCTTCACCGCTGGAGGAGAGTAAGCTCGGATGGACAGTGGTCATTTTTCTCGCGGTTTCAATCTACGGCGAGACGGACTTGGGAAACTCGCCGCCTCCCTCTTGCTTTATTTCTTGTGTTCGTCCTTTTTCTTTGTCTTGGAGCGAGCGGATGGAGGCGCAGGGGTGGCCGACTGGAGACTTCGCTTGCCCTCCCCTCCCCACCCTTCGACGACGAAGGCGAGCCTCATACCTTCTCTCTTGACTGGCGCGCTCTCAGAAGGAAAGTGTAGCGAGACGTATTTACACAGAAAGATTGTTACCACGTTTCTTACGGGCTGAAATAGACCGAACGTAAACAATATTTTCTATCTAACCATAATAAGCGTGCAAATATAAAAACATTGACATTCTAGTTCTGAACACATGTCTCAGTATAGTATTCGGTATTTAATTTTCTCTGAAACTACATATACCATAAAACCAATGAATTTATTATGACGAGAGTGCATGAATACCTATCTATACAAATGTTTTCTATTCCATGAACACGCTGGTATACTATAATACTCGCTGATATCTGTAGTATAATATTTTTCTCAATATTTTGTGAGTTTTTTCAAACTTTCCTATGAAATTGATCTCCGTCGATGGTATTGTATCAATCCAGATTAATTTACAATATTACGTGTTTTTATGAAACAATGGAAACCATGTTTGATGAGTTCATGTGTTGGCGGAATTAAGTAAAATAAAATAAAAATAAAAAATCGGTATCCTCAATGTTTAAATCAAAGATTGCATTGGTCTACATGCCATCATAAAATTCCCATTTATTAGATCTCTTTAAAAAGTTTCCTCAGAAATTGAGGAAGCTATATCTTCAATAACGCCTAGAATTTACTGGACGTGACACGCCTATTCTGAAATATATCAAGCTGTTGAAATGAATGTCACAATAAACTTTAATCAGTTAGTTTATTTTTCAATCTGGTGTGATATTATATTTTGTTATATTATGTATTATAATTTACAAATATCATTAAATCTTTGGTTTCTTAACATTTTGTTTTATTCAAGACTAACCTGGAAACTACTCAGATTGATTTATCTAGTTCAATACGTACGTATTGTTTTTATGTATTTCGCTATTTCGTGAGGATTATGAAACAACAAAGAGATAAACCACTTCTTTTGTACAAAAAATTAATACTCGATTAAAAATATGTTACAAACCGAATAAAAATTTTGAGTGAAAAGAGGATAGACAACTTTGAAGACTTGTTCAATATAATTCCTCAGTTTCTTCGGATCTACTTGGTAATGCACATATTTGTCATGCAGAGAATGTAAAATCTAGATTAATATTTCTCGAACAAGGCCAATATCGAGAGACAGTATGCAAGAACAAGACGATCCCGATCTTAGTCTTATTTTAAGCTAAGCGCATCTTAAGTCATAGTAGAACCAAGAAAACTAAAACAAAATTGATATTACATTTCATTTGACCGCAAATTACTTATGACGTAACGTTAAGAATAAATAGATCCAATTATCTGACTTTATGTTGTTAATTTAAATTTTCAGTTTAAATATAGTTTTTTTTCATCCTAACTCAGGCATTTTGTTCAACATTGTTTTACAGGATGTGATTCCAACGTCTTCAACCTTTTATGACCTGTTTTGAAAATATTGACCTCTGGAAACTTATGAAAACCCTTCCTCAGTTCTTCTAACAAAGCCATTGTTTAGAAAAGATTATTTTTCATTGTCGTTCTGAAATCGCATCACGATGACGCGCCACTGTAAGGCTGACGAGTGGTGGGTGCCATCAAGGCGTGTATTCATCTCCCATTTATGATTAGGTCTCGAATTGTGCATATTTTGCCAGCTTTCTCTTCGAAAAAAATTATACTTATTTTTGTTGATAACCTTATAATGTCTGGATTACTACTTACACGTGTGGTTCCATCCTGCATCCTCTTCACTCGTGCTCTCATCGTATGTACAGCCGCAATTCCACAGCAAATTGTCATGATTTTCGTCGTTAGAGGCATTTGACGTCGTCTCCTTTGTTAATCTTCTTCAATAAAAAGTAGAAAAATTGAATGTACTTGTATTAGAGAGTTACAGTGATTTCATGAATAAGATCAATTGCAATATTGCCTTTTTTAGGGAACATAATGATCTGGACTTTTTCTTTACTGTTTCTTTATTTACCATTCTTTACTGTTCATATTATTTTGTATGGTTAAAACTTCAATAAGGTTTTCGAGATATATAAAGAAAATAGGCAATGAATCTTTACTCAACTTGGGAATAATTGGTCATTTACCGAGTGAAACTTATACAAGATTTCCAATATGATAAAATATTGCATGATTTCATTTTTGGGATTTGAGCACACATATTAATGTATGAAATAATGTAAAAACAATGAGTTGAAAAGTTGATGTTACAAAACGAGGACCTTTTACAATAAACTAGGATTACTTCAAAATATGACTTACAGTAAATTATGTTTTGAAATTTGACTTAGAAACAAATTGACCATTAGTGGTAAAACGTCACGAATCGTGAATTCGCGGTTTCATCGCCATCGAAACCACACGTCTGTGTTGATAAAACATGATAATGGATATTACAACGAAAAAACTTTCGCGAAGTGCAATCACCATAAAAAGAGACAATACGCCTATGTTTTTTATTAAAATGGAGAAATTTATTGGGACATAGAGTAACTCTCTTTTTTTACGCACTTAACTTATCAATCAACATTTTTGTTTTAAAACGTTACGACATTTTGTTGAATTGCCTTAAAGCATTTACGATGCTATAGTAACTCAAAAATGTACCAGTCTTTTGACCCTTTTTTCATTTCTCCACGAGTAGACTTTATATAAAGTAAAATTTCATAACAAAAGCTAAAAATAATTTCAGTCATTTCAAGTCCAGTGAGTATTTTATAAGTTTTCAATACATTCCTCGCTCAAATACTCTTGAGTAGCCTGATGTCTTCGGAAAACTTAAACTGAATGAAGTATGAACAACATAACGGAGAAAACCTGTGACGAAGAAGACGAGGTCAAAGCAACCACCTTGCGACCTCGTTGCTTCCCCTCCCCTTTTCTTCCTTGTTCCTTTTCGGTCTCTGAGCAATCTCCTCCCTTCTCCCCTTCTAGACGCGCGTAACGTGGTTAAGCGCTAACGCGATTAGGGCAGCGGCGCGCGGGGGTGGATTTAATTCCGCAGATGAGCGGCGCTCTGGCCATCTCGAGGTCCAGGGACAGCACGGCGACCTCGCAGAAAAATTGAGGAAAGATGGCGAGCGGCGTGGCACGCGCAAGCGACTTGTCTCAATTTAGAGCGGAGCGGAGGCGGAGGTGTCGAGGAATTAAGATATCAAGAGTTGCGCGGTCGCAGCGTCGACGAAGCGGACGACGCACGGGCGGTGCGGAAGGACGGACGCTCCCGACGGAGGCAGCAGCCATCGCTAGCGGCCAAGGAGCGCGAAGCGGCGAGGGCGAGGAGGACTAGTAAGGGAGGGGAGGCGGAGAAGGCGAGGCAGCGGCGGGGCGACGGCGAGGTGGCTGCGGGGGACGTAACGGCCGGATCCCGGAAATTGTGCGCACATATATCTCGCAGCAGATTTATGAAAGCGCTTTTCTTCCGAGTGGGGAAAGCGAGACGCGGCGCGAGCTCCCGCCGCCTCCCGCCTCACTCTTACGCGGGTCCGCCCCCGCCGGGAAGAAATATATACATCCCTCCGTCTCGCTCTTGCCCGCCGCCGTCCCCGCCCGCCTCCATCACCGCCCCGCATCGCCGCCTGCCCGCGCTTCCTTCTTGCTATCTCGCGCCGCTGTAATTTTCTGGGCGAGATTTATAAGATGCTAAGGTGTGTGCGTTCTGGCGCCTGCCTCCGCGCAGCGCGCCTTCGCCGCTCCTTCGCCTCCTCGCGCGTGCTGCTATCGCTGTTATGGAATGCGCGCAACAAAGCGGCTGGGCGAGGGGTCGGCGCACGGGGGTGGGGTGGAAACGGGGCGACGCGGGAGGTGCTCCGCTTCCAGGTCACGTGGCGTGTCCATCCGTCACCGTATCGCCTGCCCGCGATCTTCAATTAAATAACTTTTTTATTCCGAAACGGAGCGACGCGGGGTGGGCGGCGCCGGAGGCGCCGGCGACGGCACAAGAGAGTGGGCGGGGAGGCGCGCGGCCGCCGTCCAGCGCCCGGCCCTACGATGAATGGGCCGGCGAGGTCGGAGGTCAGAGCCGGCGCTCGCCCTTGCTCCCACGATTGATGCTTAACCGCGCGGGTAAGTTACTGCCGAAAAGAAAATAGCAGCACCAAATCGTAGTGGCACCGGGCGTGGGACGGAGTCGGCACGGCGGAGGAAGCGGCGAGGGTCTCGCGCCGAAGAAAAATACGCGCCGTGTTAATCCACGGAGGCGCCGCGGCGCGCGCGCGAGTCGCATGTGAACGCGGTGGCGCGTAAACAGCGGAGGCGGCGCAGGCGACTGCGGTCGATGGCTGCTTGCGGTGGCGGTGGCCGAAGCACGAGTCGCGCGCCTGTAATTGCCTTCATTTCGCCGATGTTTATCTTAATTACGTGCACGGCTGCCACGGTCGCGCGTTCGGAGCAATCGATTGGGGCAACGCGCGCGCCGCGTGCGATCGACGGTCGGTCGGTCGGGCGCTCGGGAAGGCCCTCTCCGACGCTGCTTCACTGCGTTCGACTGCGTGGCTCAGGCGCAGCAGTCGATATTGAACAGAAGCACGACGGAAACTGCCGTGCAGGGAATCTCAGTTCTCGGGACGCTAATGCGCTTATTTCACTGCTCTACTCTCTGTCCTTTACTAATATTTCACAAAATAATTTTCGTGACTTTTAAAGACTGGTAGGAACATACACTCTCCTTAAAGAGTGCTAGATATGTGTTTCAGTAATTCTGATTCAAGTTGTTACTAATTATCTGCGTGCATTGATCTCAGTAAATATTTGCCAAGGATCTTCTGTGATGCCATATTCAATTATTTTAGATGAAAGTTAAATGGTCGAAGAGATATAATCAATATTACTCTACAAAAGGAAGTATAAACGTACTGCTCTAGCGTAACACAAATGATTGGTGGAGGATGTCTGGAAATTTAATTTCAAAAAGTCTCCATCGTAATTAGATATGATATATACGCAATTCTTTATTATCAAAGTTTATTTTTTTCAACTAAAGAATCATAATTAAAATGGATCAATTCAGTCTTATGTGTTCCCTCCTTTTCTCGCCTATTGATCCTAATATTCTTAAAACTTATCGGAATCATAACACAGACGTAAGCTCACTCTCATACACGGCAAGACCAAACAGACGTTTTCAGAATAACTACATCCGGCAATAAAGACGTCCTACGAAGTCCTCTGCAACCCCTCTACATGGTAATATCGGAATAGCAAGAAGGTAAAAATAATAAACTTCTCTAAGTTTTTTGAAAATAACTTATGTTGAACTATGTGATATCCCATTAATTCGTGAATTATTTTTTGGTTTGTCAAGTTATTTCATATGCAGTTCATTATTCTCGAAATTCAAAATTTTAATTTAACATTTTTATTTAATTTTTATTCAACACAAGCTGATTACCCGGCGTTTGCCCGGAATTTTATTTTTACTCGTTAGACCAACGAACCCTGTCACTCACCGGAAACCTCGCAAGTTAATAATGCAAGATACAACTGCGGCAGCGCGGTGGCACCATTTCATTAAAACGCTTATAAAATCTAAACCATTCGTCCAAACTTTACGATTTAAAGATGTTTTTTTTTAATATTTGTCAAACGCACAGAACAAAGCACCCATTAAATTTGATGAAGATTAATTTTTTCCTTCTTAAATTCCTCACTTGATTTGACGTATTTCAACAGTTCTATTTTTCATAACGTGTTTTCGATAATTTAAATTAAACTTTAGTAGATAGACATATGCTGTCGCGGACTTTTTTGTAGAACTCTTCGAGGCGAACAATATTGCCACTCATAGAGTAGAGTCACCTATCTCTAACCGTTTAGGCATCGAAAGTGAATATGGAAGATTCCCCCTCCACCCCCTCCGATTTCATCGACATTTATCTTCATCTTCATTTTTTATCTTTCCTTTCATACATTAAAAAATCGAAGTTATCCCATGTTCATCCTGGACATCTTAACTATCTCCTTGTTAAATTTCATCACGATCGACTTTGTTGTTTTGTCGTGATTAAGTAAGAAACAGACAGACACGCTTTCGCATTACGCATTTATATATTAGTATGTATTTTAAAGTTGAACAATCAAATCTTATCGTGGATATTATGAAAGTAGTGTTTGTATAATGTGAGGATATTGATGTTTTTTCGAGCAACGGATGTTTTAATTTTGCAACTGATCGTCTGTATGAGCTATTGAACAACAATAAAAATTACGATCATACTTTGGGTTTATAGATTCTTCTCAAAAATAGCAATTGGATATTACGAAATTCGACAATAATATGTTGAATTATTCNTATATATATATATATATATATATATATATATATATATATATATATATATATACTACTACTAAACCTGGCTTGAATTAGGCATGAATAATTCAACATATTATTGTCGAATAAAATAATATATATTGAATATTATTTTATGTTTCAACAATTAGTACAAACACGTATGTCTTTCTAAACTAGTAATTTGAATATTTCTCTTTATTTCAATTCGACAGTAAGTTGAGCCATATATTTCTAATTAACTTGTGAGATAAATTGAAATAAAACGTAACGTCATTACAAATAATATAAAAATCAAACCTTAAATTATTTTATCACTTATTTTTTCTTAAAAAATGAGATCTACGTTTGTTTCTTTCGGTCATTTATGGGGAAGAGAAAATAATGTGTGGATAGATATTTCTGCATTAAAATTGAGAAAACTGCAAACTTTATTTCGAAGCCTCCGTTGTCCCAGTCCTTCATCGTAATCTTAACTGGCCCCGACTCCAACTCTTGTCTCCCTTTTGCACTTCGTGAACCGTGTGATCTACCAGGATCTTTTTTCCCTCAAGGGCTGTCGGGTGTGTGCTATAGCAGAAGAGCTCTCTTTAGGTTCAGGAGGACGTAATGACTGTTCACCTAGTCGAGGATCACAATAACGTTTTGGTTGGTCTTTGAAATGGATATGTCCTAAAGAAATAATTCTCAATTATTCAACGTTTTTCCATTCCATCTTTTTTCAAAATGTATTTCGTAATTTTTTTAAAACATTTATGAGAGAAAGGTCTCATATTCTGTTTGGGTCAAACCAAGGACATATTTTTATGAACATTATAAGAACATTCTGATAATGACAACGATATTGTTTTGAAAAAAGATAGAAACTCATTTTTTATGCAAATATCAAACAAAAATGAATCAGTCGTAGTTGAAAAATACTTCTATTAAAACTACCTGACTACTCGGCGTTGTTCGGGATTTTTCATAGACTTCTCTACTTTTACTCAGAAAAAAAAATCTATATAGTAAGATCAAAATACTTTTACTCACTGTTTGTTTTAAATACATGTACAGCATCCTAATTATACAAATTCATAATAATACAAATTTATTACAGAACTTGACTGTATATACTACGCCATCTCGCGGGAGCCGCGTCGGTCCAATTTTCTCTTCCGGAGCATGACGCGGCTGTACCATTTTATTAAAATTCTCGTAAAATATGAGTTATTCCTCGAAATTTTACCTTTTAAAAGGTGTTTTCTGTCTCACATAAAATTTCGAAAAAATAACCCATTAAGTTTGATTATGATTGATTTTTTCCTTCTTAAATTACTCTCTTAAATTGAAGTATTTTAACACTATTTTCAATAACGTTTCATCGATAATTTAGGTTAATTTTTGTAGATAGATATATGCTGTCGCGGAAATTTTTATAGAACTCTTTGAGGCAAACAATATTGCTATGCATGGTGGTCACCTATCTCTAACCGTTTAGGAAGCGTAAGCAAATATAAATAACTTTTTCCCCCAATTTTATCGACATTTATTGTCAAAAAACCATTTTTATCTTTCTTAACATACATTTTAAGGATAAACGATAGCCTTTGTTCATCCTGGATACTTAATCTATCCCCTCGCCAAATTTCATCTCTATCTCACGGAAAAAAGTAAGTTAGATGGCTCAGTCTAAAGTTAGCTGTGATAGCTCACGTGTTTGCTGTCTGGCGGACAGACAGTATCATTAGCTCCCACAGCTTATGCTCTAGCTGCCCTGAAACAGATTTCGTCTGAACGAGACCAATTTTCTATCACTGCGGAAGCTAACGTTGTTTTGTCTGGGAGGAAGAAGGTTACATCAAAAGCTGTAGCTTATGTGTTTTACGCGCAACAGTTCAGCCCCGCTCAAAAATCTGACTTCGCTACAAGAACTGTTGTTTGTTCCTCGCCACTGATCTCGTCCCAAGTTGCAGCTAAATGACACTCGGCTGCGCTGCCTTCTATGCATTCGGCTCGTTGACTCGTGACTGAAGCGGCGCAGCCTCAGCAATTGTTTTACGGAGTCGAATCGACCATGGATTTCGCAACTATGAATAGTTGTTTACTTGAACAAATGGATTCATTAAAACGACTAAACGACGCCATCCCGACGTTGCGTAGTCCGAAATTTAAAGTCTGGACGACGAATATTTACAGTGTTTTCTTGACGTCGAGCAGCCGCGCACTGATGATATTTTGAATTTCTGAAGGACAATGTTGGCGACTACCCAATTATTATTTTAAATAATGATATTTTCAAATGTATTAATCTACTAAGAGTAAATTTCAAGTATATTCAAAATAAAGAAACGTTTGGGTACATAAAAACTATTTTCTTGGTATTTAAAGATATATTTTTTCAAGATTTTAGAGATGATTACTATTTTACGTATTTACTATTCATGGTACTAATACTACGGTGTCAACTCTTAGACAACGCAACACAAGATATTAAAACATCATACTGCAGTAGCTCAATGATAGCGTTCGCGCCTTCAGAGGGATAGGACTGGCGCGGTCGGAAGAAAGAACGTTTGCTGTACTCCTGTGATGAAGCAAGGTAAGACCATGGAGTTTAATAAAAATGAAGAAAGTCGAGAAAAAATATCGAGGAGAAAGCATGCAGATAGTCGACATCGACTTACGTCAAATCAATATTACATACTTACTGGTTGGCAACATCATCTACTATAGGTTTCCTTCTCTTATCTTGTAGATTAGGTGCTTAAGCTCTGAGAGCTAATGCTGTACGCTGTGATACAGAAGGTCGAAAATATCACGTCATAGGAGACGAATGTTTTCTGTGCTATCTTATGTGTTGTCTGTCCGGCTGGCAGCCAATACATAAGCTACCCCATCTCAGGTATTTTTTCAGTGCGGTTCTGTGAATAAGTCGTGATCAGGTAGCACACAGACATACACACGCGTTCTCGTTTATACATTAGTTAGGAACTTTTGCTGAAATTTTTGAATCCGCCTCTGCCTTAGGGCGCTTGATCGGAATTGATGGGATGGTCCCTTGCTTGCTTCCGGAGAGTAAATTAGTTTTTTCCCCTCCACGTGGTCATGCGCAGTTTGTACTGTTTTTTGACAATAAATTTATTATTATTATTACGGATTTATGAACTGTGTTGAAAAAGTTCCCGTAATAATTCTCAAAATACGAAACTAAAAAAACAACAACCATACTCACAATTTTTCGGTTGATCATTTCAAATCCATGGTATATTAGTTGTGTAATATTATTACTTCATTGTTTGTAGCACAAAACAGGTTGACGCATGAAATAATTTCTTTGGGGAAAATACTAAATGCTGGCTTTAATTACAAAAAAGCTGTGCGTAAAAATGTAATCGTGATGCACATCCTTTGTACCTCTTATTTAGTAGCATCCACTGATCATTAATTCACTTTTTGTACATCCCTTCCATATACAGTTTGAAAAATCTCCTCTCCCCCCTGTTACGGAGATTCTAGTTTGGGAGTCCAGGATCACCCGCCGTGTCATTCACAGAACGCAACGCTCCAACACATTTTTTTATCGGGGCTCAGTTGTTTTTACCGGCTTAACATCCGACCGACACATCTGTTGTTTTTGAGATTGCAAAATGTTTCATTTGTTTTAAATGTTTGGACGCATTGTTTATTATTTAGCGGAACAGGATTGGAATGGCAGTGGCTGACAATATTGTGAATCCGGATACAGCGAACAAGGATGGTTCTCAATCCCAAATCCTCCCCCTCTTCTAACACGTATCAAGATCATTAAGTTTGTTGTACCACTTTTTTCATTCGAAAGAACTTTACACGACATAAACGTTCGGAGTCGATCTCTTTGATTTTTTTTATGAAGAGTTCCAAATATTTTCATTTCTTATCTTCTTCGTTATCCTCGAAAGGCCTGTGGTGATATATAGATACCGATCAGTAACAAATTTTTTATTGGTAAGGTAGAAGGATGAGTACGAACCTTAAATCCCACAATAACAATGTCAATATTTACAGTGAAAATACTGAATCAAGAATCATTTACTCTATATGTAATAAATAATATATCTTTTAGACACATAAGAGATTTTAGTGATTTTCTCGTAGGTAACTTGCAGTCATGATAACGTAGTCTAGCATATTACTTTTTCTTCTTTTTATCTAATTGTCAGTAAGCATAAACGGAATATTCGCAATAACACTTCATATTTTTCCCCTTGTGGTGGTGTTGCAACGCGACACATCTTGACTCGGGGATTTTCGCAATTTTCTTCTGAAATCACTCGACGCAAAAACTTCAATGGATTAACGCGAAACTTTCGTGGTCGTAATCCTAAGATAATTGGACAAAGAAATTTATATTAAAAATAACAATGCCAATATTATTCTGTTATTGCTTTTTATGTTCAGACTTCTCGATATATGAAGTGTTCCTGTCGCAATGGTAATAGCAAGTGACGAATAATGCCGCTTGTCTAAAAATTCTAAATAGAAAGACAATACGTAGGGATATAATTTTAGTTTATCTTTTCAGGTTAATGCAAATTAAAAATATTTGAAACTTTTTAAAAAGTGTAAGCATAACTCAGTAAAATAATGTACGAACGGTTTTCAAATCCAGTTGAGGTCATAAGTTTGTTGTGTCAATATTAAAACTGATTTCCAGGTGAACTGACTGTGCTTCAATGGTATATAGTCTATTCCGAGAATAAAAGGAGCGTGATGATGGCTACATTATTCAGCTTCATACAAAGAATCTAACTGGGAACACCAAGGAATTGTTAAGGTGCTTATCAGAAAAAAAGTCGCCATTGATGTTTTTAATAACATTTAAATAAATTACTGAAATTCATTAGTAGTGAAATTCGTTTGAAATTTGACTAACAGATGTAAATTGTTAGATGAAACTTTAATTTGTTTTGATAATGATTCAGAAAGTATCACGAATCTTTTCTTTTTTTGTTTCATTTTAACTTAAGACAGTATGGTAGAAATGTAAATAGAAAGAATGGGAACAACTGTTAATTCTTGTAATGTTGCCAGACTGAAATATGCCAGAATGCCTGATTAGGTTTTAAAATCAATGTGATTCTTTTACAATTTTCACATGAGTTCCTCTAATTAGACTAGAAAAGAATTCCAGAAATAAAGCAGAATTTTACTAAAACGACCTACATCTACATTTATTGGGAAAGTGTTTAAGCGTTTGGACTGTTTCCAAATGAATTTAATGAAGTTCAAGTTTGGCAATGTCTCACCTTTGTAGATAGTGTCATAGAAATTTTACTTCCCATGGCATAAAAGAAATTTAAAATGTGAATACATTAATCCAATAAAGTTCTGATAATTCATCACATTATTTTGTTCAATTATAAAATAAATGTATATGATAATCTGGGTGATCTTTACACAACGATTTCAATGAATTTATTTGCATTTTTACCCTTTCTGTTAATAACACGTACATCGTCCGTTCGAAGGATCGAACCCACCCTACCACTACTCCACCTCTGTTTAAAACTATAAGTTAGGCAATTAAATCATTACTTTGTGGATAAAGAATACGGATAAAGAGAAAAGACACAAAATTGTTGAATTTTTCATTTCTATTTATTGGAATTTATCAAGAAATTGATGTTTATTGTTGATATCAATTTTGAAGCATATTTGCGGTCTCAAGAGTGAAAGATTAAGTTAAGTTTGTATTACATAATCAGTGACCCATTTGTTATACTCTACAATGCAAGGTGTCACGGAAGAACTAAAATTATTTTTTCTGTTTTCTTCCCTTACAAGAAAACAAAAATCATTCTATGAAGTGTTTCCACCAAGAAGAGAATCTATGTCTATGGGATGAGGTGTAACATAGACTACTGTCCTTCGTTTACAACCTCTTGCACCTCTCGTGATGACTTTGTCCATGAGATTCCTTTTTCATGTTATTCTTTATCGTCTTGTCTACATTTACGAAACGTCTTTTTGAATTTACTGTTTCTATTACAATCTGAATACGTCAAAATCTGAATATTACAATCTGAATCTATTACAATCTGAATATGAATTTTACAATTTTCCTTTAGTCATCTTCCCTTAGTATATTCTAGTAGAACGAGCTTTCACATGCAACCCTTTTTAATTTCTGTATTGTTGACGATGACTCTTAACCACCCGCAGGCGTCCGTCCCAAATCCCCGAGAGGTGGGCGTATTTCTATCCAGCTCTTTAATCCATCATTAATTTCTCTTGTTTTAATCATAAATGTCTTAATCATGTTACGTCGAATGAAAATGGTAGACGGGACCGGGATTCGAACCCGGGACCTTGAGCTCTACGCGCTCATGCGCTTACCGACTGCGCCATCCCGTTCGCTTCCCGGGTCCGTCTATCATTCTCATTCAACTTGTGAAACCCAAAGACCT
>NNCF01126031.1:1262751-1286180 GCA_002313205.1 Laupala kohalensis | reverse complement strand
TATATATATATATATATATATATATATATATATATATATATATATATATATATATATATATATATATATATATAGACTCCAGCTGTGGAAATCGTTTATATGGGTGTTATTGAGTGAAAATTCACATGATTCAGTTCATTAATATAGTCTGCTAAGTCCTTAACGCAAGACTACATTGCCTCTTACATATAATGTAAACGCTCAAACCTCTCTGGATTCGAACTCAGATATCTGGGCACACAGATGCCTCGACTACCTGAACTCTCAAGTGGGTGTGCTTAAGCCTTACTCAGTCTTGTTAGCGCAATGAAGGAAAAAAAGAGACATTCATTATTGCAGTAGATAGACCTAGTGGATGAAAAAAGTAAAAAAAAACAAACATTTGTAAAGCTAATTTTTTTAACGAGATTGCATTACTGAGAGGAACTCAATATCACTGGAAGGAGATGGCCACACACTTGTCGCCGTCGTTTTCAGACTGTTTTCACTTGGTCGCTGTGCGAATGTGAATCCACTCCCTCGTCCCACCTCACTTTCTCCCTCATCCCACAAGCGCCGCCGCCGCCGCCGCCGTCGCGTTAACATGCCGTGTCACTCTCCGCGATCAACCAGCAGCTTCGCCTTACAGTGTCATCGCGTGGTGAGCTCGTCTGCTCCTGCCGCCACCACCCCATTCCAAACAGTCTCGTCCCGCATTATACGTCACCAGACGCTGCGCAGTGGTTGTTTGCCCTCTTGCGTTTCACAGAGCGTTGCGCTGTGGTGGAGGCGATGGGTAGAGGCATCAGAGGAGGTGGAGGAACCCGAGCACATTGCACCGCCGCTGCCACCAGGCGCTCCTTCCGCAGTAATTACACCCACCTCCCCCTTCGCCACCTTCGGGAGAGTCGCGTGGCGACGGCGATGGCTGTGCGGGCGGAATGCCATGACCTCGCTCTCTTGATATCTGATTGAAGAACAAGTGTTGTTGGTGACAAGAGGAGGGTGAGATTGAGTGAAGAGAACTGGTAGGAAGCAAGAATGCCGAGGTAAGTGAGGTTGTCACCTGAGGTTCACGTTGTCGAGTTTGAGGTGGTGCGAGTTGCTGAGGCTCGGAGAACACCGATGAAACAAGTTTCAAGAAACGTTACACTTAGGTATGCATGTTGTTGGTGACGTTTTGTTGGCGTAATTAAAGATAAAACTAGTTTTGTTGTAAATAATAACTATAAAAATAAACGAATGGTTGGCGAGACTAACAAAACTAGTTTTATTTATGTGAAACTTTATTTTATGAAACCAATCTCATTGAAATGCATAGGAACGAACACAACCCGTTACATGGGACAGTCTGTTTACGTTTGCAAAGAGTACGACGCGTTGAAAAGACGCTTCTCTGCGTATTACGAGAATTTGAGATTATCAGTGTTTTACGTGTTTAAACCTAGAACATGAAGAAAGGAAAGCTTACTTTGTGTGAGTAGTGAAAATTTCGGGAGGAACGACCCACTAGGATTATAAACATACATAAAATTGAGTAGATGATTACGATGTCTATAATAGGTTTTATTATTTTGTAAGATATTGTTAAGGGTCAATATCAACAGGAAGCGAAATTGATGATTTGGAAAACGTTTCAAGGAAGAGAAATAGGACTGAACAATTTCATACGAAAAAACAGACACTTGTTTGCATATAACAACAACATACAGAAGCGGATAATGACGAAGCTTCAGAAACGATTTGAACCAAACTTGAAGAAGTAAAAAACATTACCTGCTATCTGTATGCTCCTCGCATACATATAACCACTGTTTGAAGAATGGGGTATTTCCAAGATCAGAAAAGTCTGCGTGTTTCGTAAAGGTGGGGATATAAACCCTGGCGAAGCTGGTTCATATAGACCCATAAGTTTACTTCCGTGCATGGGTAAAATACTGAAAAAATTGCTTGTAAAGAGATTAGCAAGGGTTGTTGAAAGTGAGAAATGGCTCGAAGATAATCAATACGGATTCCGTAAAGGGAAATCAATCGACGACGCATTATATGCATTAACAACAATGGTAGAAAGACGGGGTAAGAAAATAGGGCTCGTCATATTTGTTGACATTCAAGGAGTATTCGATATTGCACAGTGGGGTTTAATATTGGCAATATTACGTGATCACGGAATAAATATGTATCTCTACAACATCATAGAAGATTATTTCAGAGAGAGGTATTATTTCTTGGATATAGAAAAGGAACCAATACTAATAAAGAACAACAAAGGGACACCTCAGGACTCCCATGGTGGACCACTTTTTTGAATTCTCATCTTAAATAGTCTCCTAAAACATATGAAATTCAAAGGGGTAGGAATTGTGGTATATGCCGATGACGTGGCACTCTTTGGGGAAGGGAACTCACGTAGGGAGATGGAAGAAAGAGGGAATCAAGTTCTGAGAGACTGTTGTGAATGGTGTGGAAAGAAAAGTTTGAAAATTGCAATGAGTAAAACAACGGCAATGGTCTTCGGTCTAAATAATGTAAGGAAACGAGAACCATCACTGAGGTTAAATAGGGAGAGAATAAAAATAGTTGGAAAAACTAGGTATTTAGGAATAATAATAATTCGGGGAACACATACGCTTTTTGGAAGAGAAAGTCAAGAAGATTTATTATCAAATAGTGAGAATTGGGATATCTACATTCAACTTGAGGAAGGAGCATGTAATGTCATTATATGGAGGGGTCATGATGCCAATTATAGCATATAGAAGTAGTGTATGGGCAAAGATATTAAATAACAAACAATGAAGAATAAATTGGTTCACCTTCAGCGAATATGTACGCTGCGATTGAATGGTTCATACAAAACTTTGTCAAATGGCATGTAATTTTGGTCATGTTGCCTATCGACTTGGAATTGCAGAAGTGGGTATTAGGGTTTAGAATGCGGAGAGGGGGAAGAATATCGCTAGATGGGAAGGAAGTGCGAATAACTGAGAAAGGTTGGAAACATCGGATAACACACATATTGCTAGAAGCATGGCACATACGACGGAATTATTTGCAGAAAGCCGAAATAGTTAGATTTATTAATGTGCAATATGCAACGAAGAACAAGAAATGTTTTATACCCAGTTATAGGATGATACAAGTATTAACAGGACATGGAGACATGAATAAGTATTTAGAGAGGTTTAAAATAGTGGTATCGGGAGAGATTATGTGAGTGATGTAAAGAGTCAGTTGACCACGTATTATGGGATTGTGCGTTATATGGGGTAAAGAGAACAAGATATTTAAGTTGAATGAAGATAACAGATGTTCCTTCGAATAGTAAGTATGGACATTTAATAGATAGTGAAGAGAAATACATCATCTTCGAGGAGTTTGTTAACAGCATATGGATTATAAAGGATAAAGGGTTAAAGATGGTTGGGTGATGACGAGGTATTGTTTGGAAACGATTTGAAGAAAAAAAAAACGAAAAGAAAAATGCCGTGGAATGTCTGACGATGAAGACATGGTGTACATAACATACAATACACTATTATGATTTACTGCGAGAATAGTTCTAAATATACTTCATCGTTCCATGTGACACACGTTTCATGAAACGCATTTGGTTTCGTTGAAACGCGTTTCAAGCAACGATTGTATTGAAACGCGATGTATTGGAGTTTAGAGAGAAATCACGTTCAAAAAAAGCTTTACTTTTCATCTTCAAAAATATCTGGGCATTAATTTTAACTTTTTGGACTATAAAATATAAAATTATATTGCAAGAGGAGAGTTTCCAAGCAGATTTCTTCGGCGTGCAAGTTTCTATGTTCATTCGAGAATTATGCTCAGAGGAGGGAAGACATGCAGACCAAAAATGTACTGTGATGCCTGACCTTAGGATTTCGATTCCATACTATGCACAATTTGTCAAATCAATTGTTTTCCAGACGAGACAGGAAACTTTACAAAACTTACTGCCTAATAAAAAGGAAACGAAATGGTATGTAGTTATAAATATATAATTCTCTTTGGACGTTATACACATTACTATTACATTTTCAATCATGTAAATAACTGACACTATTTTGTGAAAATGTAATATTTTGTTCCGTAAGTTATATAATTGAAAAATTAGACATAATAAAAATAATATATTAGAAATGTATATTTTAGAATATTATAGAGTACCATCTCAAGTTGTTGATGTAAGAAAACCCTCCACGTTGAACATACGTTGTTGAATGGTGTAATTTATTATTATTATTATTATTTTGGAGAGGTAATGAACAGACAAATCGGATGAAAAATCATTCGCAGGTTTAAAGTTATGGCATTTTCAATCCCTTCTTGTGTGGTATATTTTTTTGTAATGAGCACTAAATAGAAACATGTGTTATTACGAATGTAGTATAAGTTAATATTTGAGAAAAAATATTGAATACAATATGTTGTTTATGCATCATGCAAATTTAAATCTAAATTATTCCCCCACCCCCACCCCGCACACTAATCATGCAACCAGGCGAACACTCACGTAATTTCCTTATGCGCAACTACTGGAGTGTCAAAGAATCATTCTTGCATTGTGTCTTATACTTGCGGAATAAGTGCGTAACTCCAGCGCACTTAAAAAAAGACTTTTTCTTTAATTTGAATCTGCTCCTTAATTTTCAATTGCAGTCTTCCAACCACATTAATGATCATAATACATTAAAACTCTCAGGATGAGATTTATTGAATTTTACATCCAAAAATCCATCAACACCCGTAGATATTTTCTATCTATCTATCTATCTATCTATCTATCTATCTATCTATCTATCTATCTATCTATATCTACCTATATCTATCTATATCTATCTATATCTATCTATATCTATCTATCCATATCTATCTATCTATATCTATCTATCTATATCTATCTATCTATCTATCTATCTATATCTATATCTATCTACCTATATCTATCTATCTATCTATCTATATCTATCTATCTATCTATATCTATATCTATCTATCTATCTATCTCTATATCTCTCTCTCTCTCTCTCTCTCTCTCTATATATATATATATATATATATATATATATATATATATATATATATATATATATATATATATATATATATATATATATATATACATACATAGATTTAAATCGAAGGAATAAAAATAGCGACGGGTATGCTTTGACTGGTTAAGATTCTAAAGATTATGATTTTGTATTAAATTTTTGAATTTTCCACCAGACAAAGTTGCGTACACATTAACGTTTTTCGAAAAATTTACGATTAGATAAATGTTTCTGGAAATATGTTTAAAGAGAAATAGATTTATAAAATCGTGATGAGAAGGAAAATGGATTTCAACAATCACAGATCGCATATTAAGAAATTTGAATGAGTGCTTACTTTCAGACATAGAATCTGATAGAATTTTCACACAACATTTGCCCATTTGATGTAAACGTTGTCCACGTATTATTTGCAAAGAAATAGGGTTTCTGTTATTGCATTTAAAATGAGAAACGTATCCCTTCTTCAGCATGTATGGCTTCGACAAAACGGATTTGACATGGCAGCAGCGGGTGTTTATGTTTTAGATCCTTCAACTTGTCCAGTATTTCAACAAGTTTGATAGCTATCGCTTCGATTTGAAGTATCAAAGCGACAGAATGCTGTATGACCGTTTTTGCTATGTATTATCAAGGTCATTCATGGAATTGCATTCAATGCTGGAATCCTGTAGTTTGTTTATTAAACTAGTTGTGCGAAACCATAGCACATACGTTGCTATACGTGTTTGTCTGCCGTCCCTCTAGTACGAAAAACGAATTAGAGATAATTTCATGCGATTTCACGATATTTTATCTTCTTTTTAAAAGTCTCTTCAAAATTAGTCAACAAAATAATATTAGTACAGGAACGTCAATTTTTAACTCATTGATGTCTTGTTGAGAACAATGAAGATAAGTGTGTAAAATCTTCAAAATTTGCATAGAAAATCAGGAATAAAAAGAAATACCTAGTTAAAATAGGAATTATTTCTAGTGCATGTATAAATTTAAACATACACAAACTAGAATTTTACCTAAAACATTTCAGTGGGATATCAATAATGTTTAGAATGTCTCTTTTGAGGACTCCTATTTTATCATTACTTTATATTTGGTTCCAGTTTTCGGAAGTTTAGTTTCTTATGTCTTGATAAACTTTCATGCGGGTATGTGAATTTCCAGTCTCCTTAAACAGTAAAATGGTGTGGTAGTGCAACAGAAAAGTTATTGGACTGCATTTATGGCAAAACCTCTAATACGACCTAGCAAAATACCACTTATGCAGATGTAGTTCCGACTAATTACCCTTTATAGTTAGATAAAACTTATTAGAGAGGAAAATACGTGTATCTACAACACGAAAATACTACTTTTAAAGTGAAATGTGAATAAAAAACATTTTAATGAGAAAATTACTGCACGCAGGCTAATATTTAACATGTTACTTCTTTATCAGCGACTCCCAAATTGGATATTTCCTTCAGAGTCTATTGACCGAATACTTTCCAGGTTACTTTCTACAGAAAGAGGAACGATTTAAAATACTGTATCATTAAGAACGATGTAGATAATATTGAAAAATAATTAAATGATATTAATAATACCTCTAACTCTAGAACCCCCCGGGGGACATACATCTAGTATGTACGTGTTTGGCAAACACGGGGCCCCGAGATGAGTCTGGCATTACTACCACTTACTGGAGCTAGGCTCCATCCTTTCTCTTTCCTAACCTTCCTTGGTCACCTTTTGTTCTTTTCGATCCCGACGCTATTAGGGTTAGGGTATCTTTCATTTTCCTCATTTTTGTCCCCCCCCTTAATTTTTTGTCCTCAATTTTTTGAGATATGTTTTGGTATGTTGTAATTCAGGAGGGTTTTTAGTGGGTACGGTTCAGTCATTCGGCGAGTCCCACACGCGGGAGAGTCATGTTGGCTCTCCCTAGTGCGTAAGCGCATTTTCCCTACCTGTACAAGTTTTTAGGGCTCCAATGACCTTTGATGTCGACGAGTCGTAAAGCCCCACAAAAAATCTAACTCTAGAACAAAGTACTCGTATAAACTGTTCTATTCTTTTACTTATAATATTTTTTTAAACAAAATATTACTTGTGTTGAAATATTCTTTCTTTAAACATCAAACAAAGAAGTTGGTTTGTATTTTTTTCAATTATATATTTTATCCAGAATTGTTTGCGAGCAATGTTTGAATTACCACTGACAATTACGGCAATGAAAAATATTCAAAAAATTTGGTTGAAAGTATTTTTTCATTTATCGCATCAAGATACTTCTGAATCATGTATTTGCTCATACAAATTTCTGTTCCGAACGGGTAGTATCCCCCCCCCCCAGGGGACTTACATCGAGTAAGTACGTGTTTGGCGAACACGGTGCCCCGAGCTGAGTCTGGCATTACTTCCACTTACTTGTGCCATGCTCCTTCCTTTCTCTTTTCTGACCTCCCTTGGTCACCTCTTGTTCTTTTCGATCCCGACGCTATTAGGGCTAGGGTATCTTTCATTTTCCTCTTTCCTCCTTTTTTTAAATGTTTTTAGTAAAAGTCATGTGATATGTTGGAATTTGTGTTTTGAGTTGTAATGCAGGAGGGTTTTTAGTGGGTATGGCTGTCTTTCGGCGAGTCCCACACGCGGGGAGAGTCATGTTGGCTCTCCCTAGTGCGTAACTGCATTTTCTCTACCTGTACAAGTTTTAAGGGCTCTGATGACCTCGCTGTTGACGAGCCCTAAAGCCCCACAAAAAAAACGGGTAGTATCCCGTAGATATTTTGTGAATAGGATGTTAATTAGAACGATATGTTGCATTATAGAGTGAAGTGGTAGTTTATCTTTGTCTTCTCTGAGTACACTTTCTGACAAGGCAATACTCCAGCTATTCGTACTACACATTCAAGATCATGGAAATGATCTTTAGTAGTATTTAATTTTTAATGGATATTCGACAGACAGGATTATCTGTCTCAATATTGTCCTCTTGCATAAAACTAATTTTCTCTTCACAGAGTCGAGTTCTTATGCGCTTCAGACTTATAAGATGCAATTTTCCCCCAATGAAACAAATTGATGGGAATAAAACCTCAGCACTGTTCTCTATCACAGTGGTTGCCTCGCGACATCTGCAGTGTCATTTGGAGAGTGGTAGCTCCATGAGCAAATATCATGTTTTGAGATTTGTACGGGACATTTTTATTTACGTGTAATGACAATAATGAAATAATAATTTGGAAACGAGACCTCGTGGAGAACCGGTCAACATAATTTATTCCCCACTACGATGCATAAGAGCATGATGAAAGTGAAGTAAAAATCAGTGACACAATGAATATAGTCGAGAACCTTGGGTCATATTGGGACTAAGGTCAGTATTTAATGCAATAATAATAAGCCTCTGGTGGATCAGGTGGTAGCGTTGTTACTCTTCACCAAGTCATCCTGAGTTCCATTCCCGATGGGGCCAGAAAAATTTGTAGCTTTTCACATGAGTGTCCCAGTTTATATAGCTGACACTACTGAAAAGCGAACCCATCTTCCTCTATCAATATTCTTCTAGTATCAATAATAATCTAACTATTACTAACTACTCCTACTATCCCTTCCACGTGGGCCAAGTTGTTGGCCCACCGTCTAACATTAGCCTACCACCCAACTCCTAACTCCTATCGTTCCATGTACTTACTAAGCTTCAATAGCACGCTACATTTCCCGTTTACAAATACTACAATACAATACAATAATAGTGCGAGAGAGCTTATCCCTGCATTCGTTTGGAAAGAAGAGCGAATTGTGGAGATCCAAGTGAAAGGGAGAATGAAAGTGTCTACCTGAGACGTGTTAGGGTGCCCGCCCATCGGAAGGAAGGAAGTAAGAAAAGGAGGAAGGGAGAGGTGGGTGGGTGGGTGTCTGTCTGGAGGCGTCACACCGCGCCGCGCCGCGCCGGGCCGCACCGAGGCGAGGGCCGGCGCCAGCGGCGAGGTCGCCGCCGCGGGGCGCGACTTATGTTATTAGTCGCTGCTGATCGATGGGGCAATGAGCGCACGAATAAATTGCCTCGCGTCCCCGCCTCTCCCCCTGACGCCGCTCGCGCTGCGTTGCCTAATGGATTCGATGTGCAAATTATAGCAGCCTCGCTCCGGGAAGTTCCTTCGCCGAAGACAAGGATTCAAATTGAATGCAAATTTTCTTTAATTTTGGATTCAAAGACGCGTGTCCTCGTGATCGCGCGCTGCCGGCCGTCGTCGCCACGAGAGGGAGAGCGGGGATGAAGGTGACGGGATAAATCTAAGAACTGGAGAAGAATATTAGAGGGACGAAAGACATTTTAGGAGATGTTCTGGGGAAATAAGGTGAGCAAATTTAAAGATAATCGATTCATTAAAATTAGTGTTAAACGGCGAGAGGAAGATAACAAAGAATAATTAGTTTACAATTAATAGACTTGAAAGGATGTCAGCAATTTTTGTGTGATTGATGGGAATATTTGATTTCTATTGGAAATTTTTATAAAGGTGACAAAAATTTGGAGAAATTACAAAAGTATAAGATGTTAATAGCCCTCTAAAGTGTATTTCAAATAAGTGAGTTTAAAACAATTTCTAAGAAAATTAAGAAAGTTATCTTTGCTGTACCTTAGTTTACTCGTGAATTCCACTAGTATGTTATTCATTTAGTCTCTTAAATTCCTTTAATAAACTTTGTTTGTTCCAATATTTTGTCCATTGATAGAATTGAGAGTTTGAATTGCTTCAAGTTAAGTAATATTATTGACTTAATCTGTGTCGTAGAGAAATATAATAATTGTTTGTTGTATAAGCGTGTAAATGTTATTACTAATAGTTCAGAGAAAATTTATTACGAAGACATCCGCTCTTGAAATAAGATTATTTTTGAATTGCATATACCTTTCAATAGGAGTTATTTGGCTGTTATTACAAAGTTTCTTATGAAGACAGAGGCAATGTGACTGCCACATAGCGCTAAGACGGATAGGTTAAAAGCTTCGAAATATTCTCCTGTACCCGCATCCTGCAGAATGAGTCCAAGAAGGTAACGCATATATTTTATTGTCTTTAGTCGTGTGACTATTAGACCGAAAGACTTAAAGATTCGTAATTTAGTACACGTGTTCATCCAAGTGACCCCATTTGCACTACGTAATAACGTTTTGGAATTTTGATTTAGATATTTTTATCGAACATTACTTTTTCATGTGACGTAGAGGTTTTAACACCCCAAGGCTCAACATCTGACTCACGTATTGACCAGGAAAATTACATATCTAATATTCATAAAAAACTATGAAGAATACGTTTAGTGGATATTTGAAAGAACTCAATATTATCACTAAGAAGTAATCAAAGTATTCAATTTTTAAAATAAAAAAGTAACTGCCGTCACAAAATCATATCACTTAGCATTTTATATATTCAGATTATGTGACTCTTTATCCGACTCTTTTTCGATTTATTTGATGACACTTTTTGCGATAATGTCCCCAAAACGAAAAAAATCACGTAATTTAAATATTTAAATGTGAAGTGACATGATTTTGTGATGGTATTTACTTTTGTTATTTAAAAAAATTAAAGTCATTGTGTACACTAAATTGGTTATTTTACTACCGCAAAAATCTGAGAAAAGGAATCTGAAGAAGGTCTAGAGGATAAATATCTTCACTTCCGTGTTGGAGGAAATGGAAATCTGAATCAGCGGGTGGAAGTCGATGATTCTTTAACGACAGGAACCGTTCCGCGTTAATAGGTGCGAAAATCTATCTTATTAAGTGCGCCACATTAAAGGAGTAATTCCCATTTTCGATTTCGTTCAAGCTGTCAATCTAATATACTCTGCGAAGCAAGGTTAGCGACGCACTTTCTTAATCTCACTTGAACATTTATGAATGTAAATGTATCAATGTGAAATTTTGTCTTGAGTGACAATATTTTCTGAAGTATCTTATAACGCAAGGTACCCGTACCTCTGTATCCGTACTCGGTAGTCATTAGAGTGTTATGAGGTGAAAATGTCGCAAAAATCTAGAAAGAAAAACACATTATTAGATGTAAAGGCTGTAGCTGGCATGCAAGCTTAGATGTTGACTGGTATTCCAGTAATTAGCGCCAGTACATTAATGCTCGTTTACACATTACCAGCTTTTAGAACAATCCAGTATTTTGCATATGTTGCGCAGCGGGTTTTGTTGAAATGCAAACCGTGGCTGAAACACTTAATGATATGGAAATAATTTTAGTGTTCAAATTACGAAGACATACTTTGTTTGCGAAGCACTTTCTTTCCTATTGATGTTTGCAATATTTGTTTCAGAAATAAAATATACATTAATTTAAAATTGCAAGTATTTTTTCAACATTTTAAGAACGATAAAAACACACAATGATAATAATAATAATAATAATAATATTTCTTGAATTTTTTGTTTTACAAAGTAACTACAATATTATAATATAATTTACAATAACTGTCAGTTTTAACCTCGCGTGATACAGGAAAGGAAATTCTTGAAGGCATAAAACGTTATTAAATTACATAATACAAATAAGTTATTGTAAAGTTCATAATGATAAAGAGAACAACATTTTTAATTCACGTGTTCCCCGATTGGTGACTGGCAGTTGGCGTGTCCATTTATTCGCTGCCAGAAGCTTGCGCCAGTGCCAAATAGTGAGGGAAGGGGGTACTGGCATGCCAGCGGAAGAAAAATTGTTTGATATCTGTCAGTGATTGGCGCATCCGTGGGTTACTCCACTGACAGGTGTGAAACGTTTATACTGTGCCAGCCCCTAGCATCCAGTGACTGGCAACCCCCGATGGCACACCGTCGTAAATTAGACTTTAGGACATTGGCAATCATCTCTCGTATACAGGATCAATACAGTCCGTTCATGATGACATGGAAAAAAATCACCTTTCTTTGAGAGCCACCCATATTTAATTTATTCCACCCACATTGAGAGTTCTTATAATGTTCCAAAACTTATCTGAAGGGTGTGAGTTAGTTTCATCTTCATGACCTAAGTGTCACCCCACCTTAGAGAATAGTCTGCTGCTACCTTCCTGTTTAAACAATTCCTCTCGTTTCGAAAAGTTTTTCTTTTAGCATTTCAATCGTTTGATGTGTGTCTAAAACGGGATTTCTCATTATGCCAGTATATTCCATCCAAAAACATCTGGCCTACCATTTAACCACCGGTTTATACCATCATATTTCTAGAGGGTTTTGGGGAAGAAATTACATGTGATAGATGAGTTTCAACTAGGCGATCTTGCTCACCAAATTTTAATTTGTTCGCTCAAGTACTTTTCTCTTGTTTTTGATTCGAAATCAGAAAAAATTCTTGAACTCACCCCTCTGTTCAACCGTTTACTAATCGGAATCGAATAGAGACACATTTGTCACAACAAGGAGACACCTTCCAAGTATGTGGGTCTTGTTAGATGAATCACCAATACTAACAACTAATAGGGGACTGAAAAGTACATTAATGAGACCAACAACGACACTCCCTCTTGAAAGCAACCCGCAGCGCTCACTCGCTGGTCCGGTGGCATTCATCTAAAAAATCACTAAGAAACTCAGTTTTGATTCTACCTAAACTCTATTCGTTTTTTTCTCGCTTCATTTTTGTGACAATAGCACCTATGTCACTCAATGGGACTTCTGAGTAGGAATGGGATGGTACAGAAAACACACCTTGTACAAGTTTCCAAAATAACTTGCATGACATATATAACACGACGTGTATTTTATGATATCGTGTAATAGCTTGCGTCAATCGAAAATGAGATTTTTCTACTTCCACTAATGTATTGAGTCAGTGATGTATTCTTAAGTTTTCAAAATTCCATTTATACACTTTGTCATTTATCGTTTATATAAATCATTTTCTATGAACGATATTCTTTTCTATTAGTTGAAAAAAATAATATTTACGAAATATCGATACAATTCGTTACTTGATATTTTCTAAGTTTTTATACTTGTTCATTGAAATACGATCCACGTTCAACAAGTATGTTGGAAAGAGAACATGGAATAATGCTAATATTTTTTTTTTTTGAGTATATAGAATCGTCCAACGTAGAAATTTTGAGTTGTAACGACATCGTTACAACGTCGTCGAAGTCGTGGCGACGTCAAAAAACAACGTCGTGACGACGTTATCAACGCCAACGCATGTAACGTCGGAGAATGGCGTCTTCACAACGTGGTAGAAAAACGCTTATTCGAAACCGGATAACAACGCTATGACATCGTCGTCAACCCGTACGCATGTAACGTCGATTCGACGACTCAAGAAAACGTTGTTTTTTTTTGGCGTTGCCAACTCATCTATACACGACTTTCTTGACAACGTTGAATTCTCGTTTTTATTGCAACTTTTATCGATATTACCTATTGTTTTACCTTGTTAAAACATATTCCATGACGCGTGTAACACACATTCCTATTAGAACGTTGTTTTACAACCTCCATCTTCAGGCACCAGACTGCGGCGTGGTTTGATTCAGGTTTCTTGTATCTCAAAGCTGAGACGCTACCACTGAACTACTGCAACATAGTTTTCTCCCTCTTGTATTGCTCTGTCGTACTGTTGCTACCATGAATAGTAAACACGAAAAATAGTAATCTCCGGGAAATACGACGTCGGGACGGCGTCGTTTGTTCAATGTCGTCCTTCGACTCGATCTCGACGTCGAAATACGTCGAACGTCGTCTCAACGTCGGCGATTTCAGCGTGGGTTCTTATCTTTTTTTCTAAAAGGTATTTTTGTATTTAGCACTTTTTGTATCGTTATTCCTACCCAATAGCTTCAATCGAAGTTTTCTTTTCTGGATCTGAGAAGAATCGTGATCTTGCATTTTAACTAGTGAGTACTATTTCTTTGAAAATTTGTTTTGAAATGAACATTGAATTCAAACTGCGCTAATCTGACATATCGCGCGTGATGACATAATGAAGACCGCACTACTGGAACTATTTGTTTAGAGTTGACTTTAGGACACTCTTTGCTGATGAAAGTTCCATATTTGCCTACAATTAAAGAATGAAAAATATTAAAAGTTTTGTATTAAGTCTCTATCCTGTTTTAAATAATGTAGTAACACAAACCTTTGATTATAGTATAAGCAAAAGTAGTATCTTAAGATAATTAGACACACATAAAAAGTGATGCATCCGAATGCAAACCTCACAATTACGTCTAAAATTTATAGTAAATAAAAAATGTAAAACATAACACATAAGGGTCACAATTACCATTTTAAGCATTGTTCTAATGAATTTTAGTAGTTAGTGTTTCGATTGTTTTAGCGTTTCAAATATCCGAAGTTTACTTTTTGATATTTTGTAACGGTATTTTAAGTTCCATAATATATACTTGCAAGTTACAGTATCCATATAAACGAATTAGCGTTAAACAATAACAAATCATTTTTATAGATTTTGTTAACACGTGGTTGTTTAACGCCAATGCTTTCCATCATCTGCACAGACAAGAGTAGCACTTGGAGGGCTATTGATAACTTAATGGATTAATAATAACTATATATTAGAAATGTATTCTAAGATTCTTAGAAGTATCTTTCTTACTCCGGAAATTTAGAAGACATCGCGGTACATTTTATAGATTTTTAATAATATATTCTTGTAAAATTTGACTCTCAAACCCATGTTAAAGGGCTAAAATATTTGTCATTTTCCGGAAGAATTCAGTTTTTTTTTCTATTTGGGACTACAATTAACGTCTTGGATGCGATGTAAAGTAACACGCATATTTCTTTTTAGAGCCGCAAGGAACGCTTCAGTAATACCCCAGAAGAAAGGGAACAGTTGCTAATATATTTGTGAACACGGCGTCCTTTTCTTATTTTCCTACAATTCTCTCTTGTAAATGGTGTAAACTACGAGACATTCACCTTGGAGGCTGGAGGTTGTCGGCACTTGCTTTAATTGCTAGTTCACACAGCGCGAGTCCGCAGCAGTAACTCGGTCTCCTTTCCACGGACAGCGAGCGGCGGCGGCGACGGCGACGGCCGTTCACGCACAAGCAGATTGAAGGGCTCCTTGTCATTGGGGAACGCATTTCGCGCCTCTCCAGACCACTCTCTCTCTCTCTCTCTCCCTTTTTCTCGTTATCATTCCTCTACCTTTTCTCTCCTCGCCGCACTTCGCATTTGGAGCCCTCTAAACCCTTCAGCGTCCGTCGACGCGTCCTGCCACGAAGCGCATCTTCAACCGCCTCCGCCCCCGTAGCATCACCGGTAATCGCTGCCCGTCTGCCCGTTGCTCGCTCCTTAATATCGGCCGGGCTCGGCCTTCCGGAGGCGGTGCAGCAGGGGGCCTTCGCCGTTGCCAGGGTCTCCGCCGCCACCGCTGGACCGCCGCCGGTGATCAATACGCGGGCCGGCAAGGAACGTGGCGGCGGCGGCGGCGAGGGGGTCTGGGGAACCGGCCTCCTTGGCGGCCGCCGGCCACCATTTTCTTGGGCGGCGCTGACCGCGGTCGCACCCCGCCTCCGCCGCGCGCCTCCCGCAACGCGCCCGCCATATTGCCCCTCGCGCGCTACGCCGCCCGCACCCCTCCTACACCGCTACCGTCAGCACTCCTTCCATCCCTGAGGCTGCTGCAGGGTCTCCGCCGCAGACAGTGCCCGCGTTCGCACCCGCAGCCGGCGCTCAAAGCAGCCGCGGTCCGGCCGCCGTGGTTCCCTCCGCCTCCACACCCCGCTGCTGTCTTCGCGTACGAGCGAGCGAGCGAGCGAGCGACGGTGGCGGCTGCGGTCGTAGAGAGAGAGAAAGGGATGCGCGCGCAGGCTCTTGTCTCTGCTTCGTGGGAGATGAGGAAGACGTTACGACGCACGCACGCAAGGTGTTGGCGAAGGATTCGCAGACCCAGAGGAAGTAACACGTTTCAAATATATTCTAATGACATTCAATGATTTTGCTTCACATCGCCGAATGACAAAAAGTTTAATCTGACTCTAGAGTTTTTTTAATTAATAATACACATAACTGAATAAACTTTCATAAATACGCAATAATTTTTTAAAATTCGTTTGAAGCAATTTTCATGCATATTTTCGTCTTTAACATGCACTGAAGCTATGCATACTTTCTTGAATGGAACAACTGAGGTACATGTCTAGAGGAATATATTCTCTATAGTAGTGTGGATTTTGGTGAAGTTACTATATCTTTGATAGCCATAAAATTGTGTGTTCGGAAATAAATATTTGCTCATACGAATGTGTTAGGATTTTTGATAAAATAATTAAACATTTCCTTGAAATCAAAACATTTGAAAAATAAATGTTTGAAAATAGCTAACAACGAAATTAGATAAATTTGTATTATCTGTCGAAATATCTAACCAATTTACATTTTTGTAGAATTTCGTACATGGATCAAAATATTATTTATGCATCTTTTGCTGAAATTTTTGAATCCGCCTCAGCCTTAGGGCCCTTGATCGGAATTGATGGGATGGTCCCTTGCTTGCTTCCGGAGAGTAAATTAGTTTATTGTCCTCCACGTGGTCATACGCAGTTTGTACTGTTTGTTTGACAATAAATTTATTATTAATTTATTATTATACATCCCCTCTTCGTATCCTGTAAATAACCCGTACTGTAAGTAAATGTTGATACGAACTGTTGCAATTATTTATGTTGTTAATTATCAACATGAAATCCTTTTAGTTTTATAATATTCGTATTTATTTAATTTTGAATAACGTTTTTCTTGAGATTAATGTGTTTTCTTTACATGATGCCTGAAGTTTTTGTTCATTCGATTCCTCATTCACTATTGTAGTATTTACATTCGTAATAGATATAAAAACTCTTGTTTTCCTCATAATTGAATACTATTTAAGTTTGTCAAATTATCAATTATCGGTTTAATTTTAAGTATCTCGGTGTCCGAGCTTAGCTCAGATCGAAAATAACTTACGTTGCATATTCATATATTTAGTTAATATCAGTTTGGTAATACTGTTCATGATAATGACGTCATTTATGAGTATAAAATTAGTTCTTGTAATTCATCAGATGACGGAACATTGAGTACATGCAGTAAACTCTCGATCCTATTCCGTCCCTGGTTCAGCCAGGCTCAAAGTCACGAGTCACGCTGCCCAGACGTCTCTCCTGCGACATATCGTCGCTTGTTTTTTTCAGACCGTTAATATTAATGTTCAATTAAAGAATGCAAATATTATGTATAGTAATAGAAGTGAATTGAACGAAGTGTGCAAAATAATGAAATCAAAAGTACTAATTAAAGCAGTCTAAAAGTTTTTTTTGAAGTATTGTTGCAAGTGCAGTGCCAAATTCGCTCAATACTGATGAAAGACTCGAGCGGAAAACAATAAAAGTTGGATGCTTTCCAATAGACGTGGAACTTTACTTGCATGTCTGATGACTTGCTAGCTTTCTGAAGAAATCGCCAGAGATTAACTGTGATGTATGAGTCAGACAAAGTTTTTAATACAAGATTATATCCCCGAGTTATTTACTAGGTGCACACCACATACGAAGATGTTCATCTGTGGAGATTATGTGATCGTACCTTCGGCCTGATTTGTGTGATTTTCGTATTATGTTCATATTCTATTACAATTACCAGAACTATACATATTTGAATGTTTAATTCGTGAATTGCTTTTAATATTGAAAATTATCAAAAGACCAGAAGTCGTGATACAAAGTACAGACATGATTCCAAAAAACATGATTTTGGTAATCATTTTGGTCATTTATATAAGATTCTTTTGCATCATTATGGCCTATATTCAATTGGTATTGCCCATGTTCTGATCACGGGGTATACGAACGAGGTAATTTTAGTGTTAGTTGACTCGATCGTATTTTAAACAACTATATTTGAACCTAAAATGTCTCAACTTAATTGTGAAGTCTTTGAATGTATTGGAAAGTAAATTTAAATTGTAAGATGAAAATTACGTCTTATTTGTAAAACAATTAATTGTATAATTATTGTAACATTTTGGAATTAGTTCGCATGTAGTTTTTGTTTTTTGTAGTTATTTTGCATATTCCAAACTTAAATTTTACGTTTTATTATCTATCTATTTGTAATTCAGACGTCATCCTACTAGTGATTTTTCTAGATTTTCTCTGATTGCTTACAGTAAATGCAAGGACGAAACCTGCTTTGTTATTCCAGTGTGTAGTAGGTTAATGTATATAGTCTTCCATTTATTTTTATTCAAGTACCAACGCACACATTATTGATGGTGGTCAGATGGAGGAGCAGACCAGATAACTTGAGCTTCGTCCAACGTATCGAAGTAATTTGATTATTACTATTATTTATTAAAACCATTTCAAACAATCACATTGAAATATCTCTATTTTTCACGATTGTTATGACGAATTAACATTAAAATAACTATACTTCATAAATGTTTCAAACTTATCTTTGCAATATTGAATATTTTTCGATGACTTCTCGCACATTTTGAACATATCACTATCATCTAAGTAGGTAAGTCTTCCAATAATAAATTATTATGTATTCGCTAATAGGTTTGTAGGTGGCTGACTTTCGTTTTCATCCCCGGGAAAAATCGTTTAAATGTTATTTATTCACATTATTACTTCGGGTGAATCACGCTGCCATTGTAAAAATTATGTCGAACACTTTCGGATGATAATGTTCTCTATAACTCTTCATTCTTGTGCTTCCCTCTTCTAGAGTACACGCCCTTCAATGCTTATAACCAATAATTAAATTCTCATTGCATCTCTATCATCAAAATGTCATCCGGTGCTCTTCCTAAGAATTTAATCATTAATTATCTGATGGGCTACGTTTCTATTCCAGTCTGGTCTCTCGAACAAGATGCCTAAATTATAGTAACAATGAAATATAACAATATTATTAAATTGTCTGGATGTATGTAATTCGTTGTGTAATATCTTATTTTTATTACCGAGGTTTATACACCGACCATGGAATCCTTTCCTTGCTCTAATCACGCAAATACTAATGTCATGACTTCCAATTCCTAATTTTACATCGGTCTCTTTGTTTCAATGTTTTTTACGGTTAAAGCAGTATTATCAACGGGTATTTTTTACACTATTGAAGTAATTGCTAGTGTGAAATAATTATATTGTCATTGCTGCTTCTACTTGTACCGCGTTGAATCTGCCTGGCGTCTAGTAACTTCACAT
Source organism: Laupala kohalensis (assembly GCA_002313205.1). Lineage (NCBI taxonomy): Eukaryota > Metazoa > Arthropoda > Insecta > Orthoptera > Trigonidiidae > Laupala > Laupala kohalensis. The sequence goes on along the minus strand of NNCF01126031.1, from coordinate 1,266,918 downwards.
TTTTCTCTCCTCTTCCCTCTTGTTTTATCAACATTTCCTGTATTTACATTCGTCCTCGTCACTTGCAGATGGGAATGTCGGCTATCTTCCCCTCTCAACATTTTCTGTACGCAAAACATCCTCCCTCCCCGGCTTCCATTCTACGCTCTCCCAAACTGAGTCAGCTGCCGAAAGAAGTACACAATCAAGTTAATTACTGTGTTACAATAAACCTCAGATGACGAGGAGGATTAAAGGGGCTTCTTGACGCCGAAGAAGATCTCGCTCTTCTCTCTGTCGCTCTCAGAGGGGATCGAAGTTTTTAACAAAACAGGAAGCGCTCACGAAGTGTGCTATGCAATGATAGTAAGTAGTGAAAAAGCGCCATCTAGCGCAGTAAAATTATTAAAATTATACCGATAAATAAATAGGCATTACGTCATGAAAGAACTTCGGTATTTGTACATCTTTTTCTTTATTCCTAAAGAATTTCTTACGAAAGGATTCTGTATTTTTACAGCTCAGTGAATGATGAGAGAGAAATTATTTTATATTTATTTCTCAGAGACTCACCTTATAATTGTTGATCGTGGTACTATCGCTGGAAAATGTTTACGTGAAAACACTGGATATGAAGGATAAATAACAGTGTAAATAATAGAATACTTATGATGTTTTTTTATCGGAGTGTATACTTTTGGAGTGACTAGAATTATACATATTTTAAATGTGATACACAGTGTATTCCTCCGAAGTTAAAATTGATAATTGACGTCATATTTGACAAATTATTAGTAAATAATTTACTTTTAATTATTTTGTTAAGGGTACTTATATTCTCTTCCGTCAGCCTTAACGACAATTGGATTTGTTCCTGCGAGTAGTAGGTTTTACGAAATGTACATTGATAAATTAATTCAGTTTGATTGTGTACTAAAAATTATCTTGGGGGTATTAAGAAAAAAAGGTTGAAACTTACTCGTCAAACGTCTTTTACTTTAACATTAATCCGTTCATTGAATTGAAATTTGAAATATATAGATACATAGATCTATCTATATATTTAAAATTTCAATTCAATGAACGGATTAATGTAAATGTAAAAGACGTTTGACGAGAAAATACCAATCACATACTGACTGACTGACTAATCACGAAGTCTGAGAAACTATTAAGCCTACAAACTTGAAATGTAACGGATGGGTTCCTCGTAGGGAGCAAACATCCACTAAGGATTTTACGAAAATCTACCCCTAACAGGGTGAAACCTTAGATTGAAATGTTTTATGCATGTATCCCACCATAAATCTAGAGAGCATGGAGCAATTTCAACCACTTTTATAATAAATGACTGTCAGACAGCGAACACTATGGGGGTAAAATATCCCTGGCACTCCTAGGGAGTGGGTGGGAAGAGGGTGGCATATAGAAATAATCGTAGATTCAAAACCATACTTTTCGGAGTCGTTGAGATGGATAGGGGCGTCCCCTATGCTTTGTAAGTTCACAATTAGTCCAAATTGTAGGTAATGCACCCCTAGCTTCCCTTGTGTAGGGATGGGAACATGGATAAAAATAATTGAAATCTAATTTTGAAATAAAAATCGAAAATTGCATCGGATCCTTAGTTTAAGGGTTCATGAAGCGTTTAAATTGCCAATGTCGTTAAGTTGCAGTTGCGGTCGCTTAGGGTCGCCGTGTCGTTGGAGCTGGGATTGGGTAGAGCGTGACGTAAAAATATTTGTTTCGAGTCCATGGTTCTTGTGTACACTGAGATGAATAATCGTTTCAATGACATTACGTACCTATCAGACCATATGAGGAGCACGGCACCCTTAAAGGTTGGGAAGAGTGTGACATGAAAAAAATCACGAATATCCGCTAATGAAAGGATTTTACGAAATAGGAATGTGAGAAATAATAAATCATATTCCATTTTTCTTTCGACCTCAAATTTGATATATCTTTTTTTATAATTTCGCGTATAGGTCTTGAATTAAATCGGATGTAGTTGGCTGAGTATGTTTAAATTAGAGGTGATAAGTGGCTGTTGTGATGGTAATCTAGTGTTTCGGTGTAAAATGTACGGAGTATTATAAGCCCTGATGAAGACACGATAGGTGTCGGAACGTTGGCAAGTAATAATTGAGTTTAATTCAAGACCTATACGCGAAATTATAAAAAAGATATAGAAATACTAAAGTTGCAGACGTATTACAAAATTCACGTGAGCAGAGCCACGGGAACTCGGATTGTAATTATTATTTCAGCGAAATATTTGAAACTACTTCTGAGATGTTGGGAAAGGGTCCTCTCTAAAATAAAGTAGAAATATACTTATGTTCATTTTTAAAACAATGAAACACAACATAAATTAAGAAATGAATAAAACCATGTATAACTAAAATTTAGATGGTTCTTTCCTTTTCTTCGTCCTTTTATCCTGATATATTTTATATTAAGGATTTACTGTAGTGATTTACCAAGTTCAGAATACATTCAAAAGGACTCTAATAATCTTGATGTTGGCAGTCCCTAAAACCCAAATTAAAAAAAAAAATTAAAAAAGATTATGAAAGTATTTACATTCGTCGGTTCTAAGCATCAAAACAGTTGTGAAAATAACCAGTAGATTTTCGCAATAATTTTTTTTTGTTTTCTCTTTATTTTATTTTCTGAAGGATAACTACGTAAACATCCTTTTTTTCACCCGTCTAACTTGATCAATTGTTACCTACAACGTTACTCATGATAACACAACTTTGAAAACTTCTAAGTCCAAGTTAATTATTTAGTTAATTTCGTTTATTTGCTTAAAAACTATATCTTATACCGCTGTGTAGCCTCTTTACTGCTTTCGCGAAACAGTGGCTCTTGTGATTGGTTCTCTCATGTTGGTGAGACCACAAAACTTTTGTACTGTACCACTAGTTATTACATAAATTGAAAATTATAAGTATACCAATAATACAATTGGAAATTAATATATTATCTTTTAATATATTAGAGTGATAATTTAACTAGTAATCTATGAGTGTTTTTAAATCGTTGAAATCGGTGTTTCATAGTGTACGGTGGTGAAGCTGACTACTGCGCTCAATGACGAAATGGAGAAAATGTATCTTGGTTACAGAATTGATAATTTTCAACGAAAATGATTCAAGGTATTTTTCGAAACAACTGTGTATCTACATTTTTCTCACTTATGAAATGTACCTGTCTCAAAACACAAATGTATTATAGCTCACTGAAGTTTCCATGTACAAATTTCAAACAGTTTGCGTTCACTTGCTGTTCTAAATATAACATAATTGTTCTAACATTTCTAGTTCTACCTTTAATTAAGATAATTTCATTGCCTTTTCGGAATGTAATATACAAATACTAAAAAGAGAGTTGTTTCAAATTATAGTTGGAATGAAAGAAAACGTCCTCTCTTGAAACTGCAATTTCAATACAACAGTTTACAGTTACAATGTTACGTTCTGTGGAAGGGGTTCTTTACGCGAATATCAAGTTCGCTCATAAACTTGTGGTTTCATGCGAATATGTTACGAATTGAAGTCCGCCTCAGCTTGTTTCTATGATGTAGTATGATTGGGGTTAAGCAGATTGCCTATGCGCTCCTGTAGCTTGTTGGCATTTTTAAAAAAAATCCATTCATGAATATTCTTTTTACTTCTACTTTCGTGGGAATCCACCATTTCTTTACCACTTAAGGTAGTACTAGCGTAGACGGAATTAAATCAATAAAGTATCTGAAATCTGCGCAAATAGACAGTAGCGATTTCAACTTAAAAAACATACCTCATCGTTCATTTAATTAATAATTGCTACTATAATTGATAGTGTAATAAATTCTGTCTAATAGAGAAAACACTTGTTTAAAAAAAAGATCAACTTATAAATAACGAAAGTGATGGAGTATTAGATTTTCCGTAGTATTTTTGACATCACTTTTATATATTCTTAATTCCCAATTAAGCAATTTGTGTTACGCATTCCGAATCTTAGTTAACGCAGTTAGTCCACGTATTTCCCGTTGCGTTTATTTTGCAATTGTTTACTCCCATTTACGTTACGGCATTACCTTCTGGGGTAATTCCGGTCAGAGTATTCAAACTTTCAGAATTCAGAAGAGGATAGTTCGGATAATTTGTAAATCTCACCCCCGAAACTCTTGTAAAC
>NNCF01126031.1:1085301-1252079 GCA_002313205.1 Laupala kohalensis | reverse complement strand
TTTTGAGCATTGGCGTGTTTACATAGTAAATTAGTGTCATCAGCAAAAAGAACCATTTTGCAATCTGATGTGGATGATGACATGTCGTTCACATACAATAAAAACAGTATAGGGCCGAGAATTGAACCTTGGGGTACTCCGCAAGTAAGTGGCTTTGTTTCTGAAAGACAATGCTGAAGTATTTTATTTTTAGTATAGGATATTTCTACCTGTTGATATCTATCCTTTAAATAAGAAGTTAGCTATTGATGTGGAAGTCCACGAATGCCTAAAGAATGCAATTTTGAAAGGAGAATTCCGTGATCGATGACATCGATGTCTATTTTAAAAATGTCTATTTTCACGTAATTATTTACGAACTCACTTTCCTTCCTTTAGCCCCATAAAATATAGCCTTTTCATTACATGCACGTGTCAGTTTGGTCGAAAACGTTGGCAGTTGAGATATTCCAGGTAGTTTTCAAATCGTGCGGCAAATTGTGTAACTAATTGAACTTGAATAAGTTAGCTTTGACTAGATGTAAACCATATTTTCAGTTTGTATCAAGAGTAAGAGTGATTGAGATTGTATCAAAACTAAAATTTAATAGTTATCATAATTGTTTTATTGGTCGTAATGTACTTTACGAACATTTTTGAGTGACACGACATCTGCTTGGATGTGAATGTATTTTGTCCATTTTTCAGGTATCTTATTGATTCGATAATTGATGGACTCATTTTTTTCAAGTCACGATGATTTGTTAGATATTGAGAACGTCTTTGCCAAAACCTGCAGACAGCAGCAGGTATATTTATAGTTTGAAGTATATTTATAGCCGTTTCAAGTATATTTATAGTTTGAAGAACACTACGAAGAGTAATTTGTTTCAAGTTATTCCGATCTACAATGCGAATCGTTGCTGTCATAATAGGATCGATATCTATTTCTTAATTTGTGACGCCAACTTGCCGTTAAATTCATTTATATTCTTTGTATTAATTAGTTTGTTTTCTTGCCCGAGTTGTAACTGTGCCGAGTGAATTTTCTCATTCAGATTCTCCGAACGTTTCTGAGGTTTTCTATTCCGTCATTTGCGTAAAGAAACTTTATAATTCTGGCATGTGCAAATCTTGTGGCCTCCTAGTCTTCCGCAGCTGGATGTTGGCTGAAAACATTCCACGTGTTGGTTGGATGGTCGGACCTTACCCAAAGACGCGATGAGGCGTAACTCAGGTAGCTGAGATATTCATTAAATAAATACTCCTTAATGACGAAGGGAAACGAATTGTGATGAATCATAAAATAACTAAAACATCTAGCTATGATCTGAATGAGTGTGAGTCGCTCCAAAAGGCATACATGCAAATGGGACAAGAAATTTTGCATCTGTTTAATATATGTATTTTTGTATGAATGGGTACTTTCCAAAACAATGTAGAGTGGTAGAGGTGAAATTTTAAGATTTAAAAGATCAAACAAATCCAAGATCCCACCGGCTAATATCATTAGTACCAACATTCGATAAGGTATATGATTAGTGGTTGGTGAGAAATTATTGGAAGATTTGGTGAAAAAGAAAAGAAGCTCAATAAATGTATTTAAAGTATTGATTTCACAAGTGGGGCAGTACAGCAGATGCGGTAGAGACACTTCTATTGGATTTTACGAACAAAAAGAAACAATATTGCGCATGCGTTTTCATGGACGTTGAGGAATGTTTATAGACCTACGGCTTTCGATTCACTGGATTTGGGAATTCAGATGAGGTCAATAAAGGAAATACGCCTCAATACTTGTGTAACATATTGCAGTTCTATTTTCAAGATAGATACATGTATTTCGAGATTTTGAGAGGAGCAAGAATACTGCGATAAGCATGACGATGATGTCCCCAGGGCTCATTTGTTGTTAATAATGATGAACAAAGTATTGGAATTTCTAGAACGAGACGGGGCGCAGTACGTTGCGTATACGAATTTGGTGGGACAAGTAGGAGAGACCAGAATAATATAAAAATCACGGATAATGGTGGACAAAATAGTGGGATTTTGTGAGTAAACACCCTTAAAAACATCGAAGTACAAAACACAAGCCATGTGGATAGGGTTGTCAACAAATGGAAGGAGAGATCCAATAATTAAACTGCCGGGTTGAAAGTACAGTCAAGAAAATGAGATACTAAATTTTATAGATTATTTAAATTATGTAAGCAAAGGATTCATATTACAATTTATTTGGAATAGAGATAACAAAATTTAATATTGAAAATTCTTGGGTTTTACAGATGTGGGGTATACGAATAACTTACCAAACGGAAGAGCAAAAGTGTACAAAGAATGTGTTGGTGTAAAATGACGCTGTAATAGCTCAGTTTCAGGCGAGACCCTAAAAAATTAAATTGAACTTTAGCAATAGATTTGTGTGTTCAAAAGCTGATATTTCGGCGCATTATTCGCAGAGAAGAGAAAGCGACAAAGAATGGAGAACCACAAGGCGATGAAAAACGAGAAAGAAAGCGGATGTTGAGGCTGACGAACGAGATGGGAGAAAAGTGACATAGATCACGAAACATTTATACTAATAGCTCAGTTTCAGGCGAGACCCTAAAAAATTAAATTGAACTTTAGCAATAGATTTGTGTGTTCAAAAGCTGATATTTCGGCGCATTATTCGCAGAGAAGAGAAAGCGACAAAGAATGGAGAACCACAAGGCGATGAAAAACGAGAAAGAAAGCGGATGTTGAGGCTGACGAACGAGATGGGAGAAAAGTGACATAGATCACGAAACATTTATACTAATAGCTCAGTTTCAGGCGAGACCCTAAAAAATTAAATTGAACTTTAGCAATAGATTTGTGTGTTCAAAAGCTGATATTTCGGCGCATTATTCGCAGAGAAGAGAAAGCGACAAAAAATGGAGAACCACAAGGCGATGAAAAACGAGAAAGAAAGCGGATGTTGAGGCTGACGAACGAGATGGGAGAAAAGTGACATAGATCACGAAACATTTATACTAATAGCTCAGTTTCAGGCGAGACCCTAAAAAATTAAATTGAACTTTAGCAATAGATTTGTGTGTTCAAAAGCTGATATTTCGGCGCATTATTCGCAGAGAAGAGAAAGCGACAAAGAATGGAGAACCACAAGGCGATGAAAAACGAGAAAGAAAGCGGATGTTGAGGCTGACGAACGAGATGGGAGAAAAGTGACATAGATCACGAAACATTTATACTAATACGTAAATGCGTAACGCGAAATCTGGTACTTAATGACGGCTAAACCACTGAATTGATCGTGTTGAAATTTGGCAAGGATACAATTAAGATGTCCAGAATGAACGCAGGCTAACTTTTATTTTAAAATATGCGTAAAAATAAAAAATAAAAATTATTTTGACCATTAATGTTGATGAAATCGAAAAAAAAGAGGTATGTTCGCTTACGCTTCCTAAACGGTTACAGATAAGTGAAATGTATGAATGACAATATTGTTCGCTTCAAAAACGTCCACGACAGCATATGTCTGTCTACAAAGTTTTACCTACATTATCGAAAAAACGATATTAAAAATAGGAGTGTTAAAATACATCACATTAAGAGAATAATTTAAAAAGGAAAAAATCAATCATAATCAAATTTTATAGTTTTTTTTTGTGCATTTAAGAAAGATTAAAAGCATCTTTAAATCGTGAAATTTGATGAAATGGCATTTAGATTTAAAAGCATTTTAATGAAATGGTGCAGCCGCGCTGCCGACATTGTGTCTTCCCTCGGTAGCGAAATTTCGACCTGCGCGGTTCCCAACGAGTGGACTCGTTGGCCTAACAAGTGGACTCGTTGGCCTAACAAGTGAAAAGAATTCAGAGCAACACCGGTTAATGAGCTAGTATAAATATAGACAAGATGTGGGATATGCAATACGGTATAGAAAATGGTTCAAGCTTTCGTCTCATGTACAGTTCTTGACAGGACATGTGAATTACAGTAAATATTTGAAAATAATAGTACGGCAGGATGACACAACCTGTGCGTGTGGGAAAGTAGGGGAGAGTCCAGTGCATGTTCTTTGAGACTGCGAGAACTATTGGGCAGAGCGGTGTTTCTTCTTATTTAAAAGGAAAGGGTATTCTAAATTTTGATACTTGAGATAAAATGATCGGAACAAAAGAAGATTACGAAAGATTTAATCAATATATGAATAATATAGAAATGATACGAGATGCTATGAAGAAGGAATAAAATGGAAGTTAAAATGACAGACATGAAGTGAACTAGGAGAAACGAGTAATTAAGATAAAATAAGAGAGACAAATAGATGAGACAACAACATTCGAAAATACAAACTTGATAAACAAAACACAAAGGAAAAAGAGAGATAGTACAAGTACGATTGCATCCCAGGGGTAAAATAACGGAAAAGGGACGCAATAGAAGCTAAAATAAAGTAAAATATGGAAAAAGGTGAGTAAAATATCCTTGCGAGTGCGTTGTTTCAGGCAAATTGGACACCAAAATGATCTAAAGTATAGGAAATAATCCTTCCATATATCCCATACTTGGAAATATGAATATGGTCACTTGAATTCAGTAAAAAGAAAAAAAGTAAGTAGAAAGTTTGGTAAAAGGAATCTTCTGACATTGATGGTCGTTCCAAGACGAAAAGATGGAAAACAAGCATTTCATTAAGTGAAGTTATCTTGTTTCCCTTCTACTCCCTACACTTGTTTGACCGATATGCCTTAAACAAGAATCAAAAGAGAAACCAAAATCTTTGCTTAATCGCGCATACGTGGAGTGATTGGTGATAATTCAATTGATCGAGATTTGGGAATACGCTCGTATGTTAGCTAGAATAAACCAAGTTTTTAAAGAATATTGGAGTGAAAAATTAAAATTTTGAAATGGTATTTACTGATAAAAACATTTTTTCCATATCCCGGCAATGCATTTATTCGTCACCTCTAAAACTAATAAAAAGTATGTTGCGGTAAATATCAACAAAACACTCGATCATGTGTTGGAGGCTGTTGATGTCAGTTGGGCATCATGCTTGTAAATGCTACGATGATAATAAATATGGTCCGGTGATAGTTCACGTAGTATAGTTCATGTGACATTTATATCTGCACGTCTTATGGCTAATGGAAACGTTATTAGTTCATAAAGTTAACTCACGACTAAAAAAGTAACACTACAACCAACACTGACCAAATTTGAGAATTACTATTTTCAATTATCCTCAGTTAATCAGCTAAAACGTAACTCTCTCCGTATCCCACATTCTCTGTCAGTGACCAAACCTTGAATTGTTTCTTTTTTATTTAATTCGTCTCCTTTCCTCATTTTGAGTCTCATTTGTCTTTATTTATTGTATCTACTTGTAATTTGATACATTTTTTTGTATTTATGTACGACTTGTTGTCTCAAGATGTCTGAAATTCCGAAAAAAATACAGAGCACATCTTGAACTTGAACATAGACTTACGTACGTTGCAAGGAGGAAATTCGTTTTATGACTATAAAGCACTTTACAAACATTGCAGTACTGTGTCATGAGAAATTAATTTGTGCGTTTAACTCAAGATAAAGTATTAGGTGAAAATTATATTTGCTGAGGAGAGTAGTGGTTCATCGTCCCACAAAAAAAAAAAAAAAAAATCTGTGACACGCGGTGGGAAGTTCTTCCATGAGCGTTGGGCTCACACTACTTCAGATGCGGCAACGGCAAGGTACGGGTGGCAAGGGCAGTTTTTCAACCCTTGCTAATTGCCGGGGCGCGCGCGCCGCGCCGTTTCTTAAATCACGCCGGAAGCAGCTAGCAGCCAGCTACCGGAGCCCCGGAGGTGCTATGAAGACTTCCGCGCGCGCGCGCTGAGCCACACTCGAGGGCGGGAACGATGGGCTTCGCTAACAAGTGCGTGAAGCATTGCGTAGAGGTGAAGACTTTTTCCACGCTCTTTTATTCTGTCCTTACGCCCGTGTTTCATCTCTTCTTTATGCCTTGTAAGGAATGTTTCAGTCATATTTCACGGTACTCACAGCTGATTGTGATGTAGAAATTGTTCTATTCTATACTGAACGCTATTGATAGAATAGCTTTTCAGCAATGGTCAGAACATTTGTTGCGAATGGGGAATCTACAGTAATATTGATTGATAAGGGATCGGTGAAGAGTATGACTTTTATATAATTTACATTAACGATAAATATACAGTTGAATTACAAAATTTACTTAATTTAGTAGTCCTTTGGAAATCACCAAATTAATTACAAAAAAATATCGTATGTTTGTTTCTGTTCATAATGTGCTTTCGAAGGCAAGTGCATTTGTCGAACACGTCGGTCAGTGCATCTGTGGACTCCGTATAAACAGTTTTCATAGAAATCAAATAATGAATAAAAATGATGATATTTGAAGACGTTTCCTTCATCATTTGCGACTCTCCTCCGCGGCCTCTTCGAGACTCGCTACGGTGGGGCGCGCACCTGGTGGCCACGATGAAAAACAAGCGCTTTTCTTTAAATCCAAAGATTTGTTTCCTCAATTTGCGTCGGCACAAACACCTCGCCAACGCTCTACAAATCTCGCGGGCCGCGATGCTCGAATTGTTTTAGCTGCGAGACGTTGTGTTACGTATCGCGGCAGTTAATTAAATACTAAATCTCCGCGGTCGTGGAGCGCTAGCGGCGAGACCTGAGCCGGGAGAGAGGAGTAGGTGGGGGGGAAGGTGAAAGCGGCAGCGCGGGGCAGAGGGGAAACGCTGAGCCAGCGCCGTGCAAGGAGTGCGGTGTCGATGAAGACGGATGGTGTTCGCGGGCGATTTATGTCGCCCACCTGCGGATGGCTGCCTCAGCGCCCGAGGGCGTCTCCAAAGACGCGCGGTGGTCGAAAGGGGCGCCGTCGAGACGAGAGGGGACGGTGGTGCGCGAAAACTTCTGCAATAAGCGCGCCGAGCTTTGTTCGCGCCCGAAATGAGAAATGCCCGGCGCGCGGCGGCGTCTCGGCAGCCGCGGTGCGGCGGTGGCCGAGTCTCCGGGGCGCCTTGCGGCAGCACCTGCTGTGCGAAGGCGGGTGCGAGGAAAGGAGGGAGTGCGGCGGGTGGCGGCGTCTCGGCTGCCCATCGTTCCACCGCTCGCCATTCCGCGGGCTTTGTTGCCCATAAACAAGATTGATGCTCGGGAGGGAGCAGCGAACGCGGGCGGGGAGTCGCGGGGTGTGCGACGTGGGCGATGTGGGCGGCGCGCCTAGTGGCAGCCACGCGTACTGCCGAAGACCGCTGCGAGGCGCTCGAGGTCCTCGTGTGGGGAAGGAGAGAGCGTGGCGCGCTCTCGAAATACGCGCGTGCACCGTCATTAGAGGAATTATCGCGATGGCAGCGGAGCTCGAAGCGGTGGAGCGATGCGGGGAGCGGGAGAGAGACGCTGCGGGCCTCGTAAAGCAGCGCGGGCTAACGACGGCGAGGTAACGGTCGACACGGCCCATGGAGTGACAACCCCGCCCCGCGCCGCGCCGCTGCGCCCGCCGTAGCCGTCGCCTGAAATATGGAAACTGCCCGCGGCGACGGCTGGTGGCGCGGGGGCGGGTGTCGCCGTTGCTTCCGCCGCCGCCACTGCCACCGCCGTGGGGGCCAATTTATCGGAACGGCTCGCTGAGCTGCTGTGCACCCTCGCTCGGTCCCCGACGTCCTCGTCCTTCGTCGTTCGCTCCCTTGCCTCCTCCGCGCCGCGCCGCAGGTGGCGCTGTGCGAGATGATGTGTGCGGGGGAAGGGGACGGTTGCGCAGTGGCCGCGCGCACGCTGACCGCGCCGGCCACTCGCCGGGTATTGACGCGCCGCGCCCCGCCACCGCCCGCTGCCCTCACCCCGCCGCCGACGCCGGCCGTCCATCTTCCGGAATTTATATGATGTTCCAGGGCGCGTGTGTATGAGGGTGCGGCGGCCGACAGATAACCAATAACGCGCGGCGTCGCTCGTCGGAAGGTAAGGGGTGGGCGAGAGGAAAGGGACTAGGAGGGGGTGTTGGAGAGGGGATGGATACTCCTTGGCTGCACCTGCACTTGCGTGCGTCGCGACTGCCGTTTGATCTAATAAAAGCGTGCGCCGTCTGCATTATTAACAAGCGAAGCTCTATCAGTTATCGTCCATCTGGTTTAAGCTGCACGCGCCCCGCCGCCGATCCAATTTGCCTGCGCGCCGGGTGGCGGCGGCGCGGAGACGGTGCGGGGCCACGAGATTGCAACCTCGCCGCCCAATCAATTCCAATTACTCCCGCAAATCATTTAATCCGCAGCTCGAACCCCGGCGGTAACAGAGCCGCCGCCAGCACCGCCAGGGCGATGAGGAGCGGAGCCTCAATCCCTCCCTCGCCTTTGCTCTCCGCTGCTGCTGCCTCTAGAGACCACCTCCCTTGGCCGCGTGCATTGCTTTTGATTCCATCATTGGCCGCCACGGAGTGTGTCAAGGAAATGCCCGAGAGTCCGTCTTGCTTTCATCTCAACCTCTGCGTTTCATTTCACACACGTCCCTCCGTTGCGTTCTGGTGGTCACTCTTGTCAACAAACTTCCCTGTGGATCTAAGTTCTTATTCCTATTGATATTGAATCGTCACAAATGATATGTTTCTTCTTTCTTGACATATTCTAAAATACTTTGTGCAATATAACGCGTCGCGTTCTATTTTTAACTCGTATGAATGTTCTAACTCTGATTATTTGTATTGTTATCCTTAAAATGGAGCTATCTTTTTCGTGGGAAGTGGAGTTGATGTACGTTTACCAAGGGAAACCATAATCTAGTGTGCACGTGTGAGAGCCTTGTTTCACGAAATACTAGTCTTAAGATACTCCCATTTTTGCAACTACAGAAAAAAATGTTAGTGTTTCTGCATCATTAAGAATATTCCCGATACTCGTGTTCTATATGAAGCCCATTTCTAGCGCTCGTGTTCCCCTCCGATTTGTATATTTATCCCCATCACCTTGAACTGCATCCTACGATTTCCTCCCTCAAACATTGATTTGGTATCGCGTTTTCTCTCCCGACACATCCAGGCATTCATCCCACGCACAGCCTATTATCTGATATTGCATTGCATAAGCGCCCCTTCTCCTCGCGAGTTATTCACTTGTGTCGTGTCCCGTGATAGAGCATGCTATAGAATTTCGAGCACGAGCGCACTTCGAAGGCATAGGAAGTCTGAGCACGCGGCGGCGACGGGGCGCTGCTGTCTCCCACAACGCGTGGAGGCGGGGAAGATGGAGGGAGGGGTGGGTGGGTTGAGAAGGAGGTCGGCCCCGGGCGCTGGCTGCCACGCCGTCGCAGTTGCCGGCTGCATCTTGGGCTCCTCCGCCGGCATCGGCGTCTCCTTCGCCCCGCGCGTCGCTCCACGCCGCTCGCCAACAGGTCGGTGACGGGGAGGGGCGGGGAAGGGAGGAGGGGGGGGAAAGAGCGCCACGGCCCTCTCCGTTTATTGCCGTCATGGCCGGTGCGTCGTCATGGTAACGGCGGAGCGTTGCCAAACGTATGGCCGCGCGGGCGGTGGCGTAGAGCTACGGCGGCGGCGGCGGCGACGACGACGACGACGAGGGACAGGGGGCGGTAGTTGAGGCGGGGAACTCGGGGACGGAGGCCGCCTGCTCACCCCCGCGCCAAACCGTCCCTTCGCGCCTCCAACGAAGCCGTCGCTGACTCATTCGCAAGACACGACGCTGCCACGCGCGCTGGCGGCGTCATCGAACTGCATCAGCAGTCTCCCTTGCTACAAGGCAACAATGCAATGCTAACGCCCTTGATTTCTCACCGGCAAAAGAACTTACACTTTTATCTTCGTCTTTTCGAATTCGAAGTGGACAATGAACGATGGTTCAATCCCCGGAATATCTGAGGAGAATTTACAGTACAAAGAGAGTTTGCGACAGGTTTTCTCAAGGTACTCCCTTTTCCCCTTCCACTCATTTCACAACAATGTTCATTCATCACCATTCATCCGACACATTCATTCATCATCTGCGTGCAATTTTGGCTTCTTGCTGTTGTACCCCCCTCACCACTTTCTTCGTAACAAAGTTTCTCGTAATGTAGAACCATTACATAAAATATATTTTCGTTAAACAATGAAGTTTTTCTGTTGGATGTAAGACAGAAACAATACCTTCGAGAGAAAAATATATGTGAAAAGAGATACATTGGTACTTGGAACAGGAGACAGTTTTCGTTCCATCATACTCGTACTTAATGTGATTGTTGTGTTCACCACTTCTAATGCTTCAGTACTTCCTCTTCTCTTAACCGTTGCCTGTTCCCACCGTCTCTTTTGCTTTTACTTTTAGGATGATATTTGGAAGGAACGACTGTTGTGAATGTCTTGAAGGAAAGGAGTTTAAAAAAATCATATTCGCATGAGGCTGGTGGGTAAGACTGAACTCTACCCCCGTCCCCGAAAATGAGTCTAGGGACTATGTTTTCAAATGTGTTGCTTAATAATACAGGAGCGAATATGAAGTATGATGTATTATGGCCTGTTTGTTGAAAGTAAGAATTCAATGTCTACATCACAGGAAAAATTAATATGGTCCTAAATAAAAACGGTCAAAAGCAGAAACTTGAAGATAAAAAAATATATTGTAAAATATAGAAAGGGGATCGTTTTATTGGAGATAACTCAACTAAGGAAGCAGGATAATATTATTACGAAGACAATGTTACCGTGAAGTACTAACAACCTGAATAGTGCACTAATACTGCCAAAAGGGTATGAAGACGTTATCAAGAAGGTGGATTAATACTATAAAGAGATCAAATGATAAAGGAAAAGTGATTGGTTGCTTTGTCGAGAGATTGTCAAATCTATTAGAAGAGTTTCCGTGGACTAATGTTGAGATTGGAGGTTAAGGGCTAGTAGGTGGCGGAGAGGGCAAAGGCGGCGACGCTGCGAAGAGAGGGAAGACAGGATAGTGGAAGTAATGGAAACAAGAGCATTGTCGGACCGAGACGCGAAGGGCGCCAAGAGGCAGAAGGTTGCTTCGAGGCACACGCGAAGACTGCGCTTCACTGCCGCCGTCGCCACAGATTGCCGCCCACCAACGCTGCAATCCCGCTGCCGCGCCGTGCCACAGTGCCACCCAAAGTGGATTAGGGTGTTCGTCGCTCGACCGCCACCCCACCGCAAAAATGGCTGCTGCTGCTGCTGCGAAGATCACCACGGGAGTGTGTGCTGCGAAGATCACCTGCTAACAGCATCATGGCTATGTCCACCTCTGGTCTTCTCTGGCTTTTCACACGAACTGTCTTCGAGACGAATATTATGTAATATGCAAAACATATACTTAGAATGATTTTATACGACATACGTGCTGCAGACGATAACTTTACTTCAGAGGATATACCAAGTACTATAAGAAGAGATATACTGAGCGTTACAGATGCAAAAAGAAACGTTGAATTCCAAGACATGAAAGAAATACCAACCTTGGTTCCCAGCAATATGTGACCAAAACTGGAACAGGAATTTTATATGGAGTGGGTAATGGGAAATGGTTACTACAGAATCAACAGTACTGAGGAATAAGGTGACTGAAATATTAGGGAAAATAGAAGGCAAGTGTATCAATACATGAAGGACAATATGATAATGTACTTTTCAAACGAATGACTATGCAGTTTACTAGATTTGAAATGGGTGGATCTTGTGCATATGTTAAAGCTGAACCTAAAAAAGATGAAATTTGTTGATTATGTGTTCCTGAACCTTGTGTTACTTTTAATGAAGTATTAGGTGAAATTATAATATATTATGTTCATAAAAAATTGAAATCTGATTTTGTTAAGAGATATGACGAATGGAAAGTTTATATTGAGCCTTTTAATGTTGGTTATAGGAAAATTTTATTTCATTCTGGTTCTGCATCGCAATCTTTGCTGGATAATTTAAGATTTTAAGATTTTAAAATACGTGTTTGGAAGACTTGCAAATTACACAGATATTAAGTATTTTAAAGAAAACTTAGTCCAATACAAAAAAGTATAAATTTGCCTCAGATTTTTCCAGATAAGGAATGTAATGATTCTTACAGAAATTTTAAAAATCTGGATAGCCCCTGATTCAGGTTCTATTAGTTTACCTTCTCCAGGAAATAAACTTGAAAAACTGTATTAAATGTAGGTTGTCATTATGAATTAAAAACATACTACGTTTTGTCTGACGTTGTATAATTTTTTGTAACATTTGGACTGAAATACAAGATGATACTGGAAATAAAGAAATGTGGCCTTTAATTGTCTTACAACACCTCTGGAAACTCCCTCTGAATTACAAGGACGTATAGCACTAATTAGTTTTGTTTTTTAACGAGACAATACATTCCTTTACGGATGCAGAATAGTGCTCATGATAAATTACTGATTCGGGAGGAGGTGATACCCATTTTCATAACAATTTTGTCAAATTAATCCAATGGTTACCTTACTGTTATAACCAAGCTGTTTACATCTGTCACAATTATATTATTAAATTATTTACTTTAACGACCTTATTCAGAACAAATAATATATTTGAGTCGCAACGTCTCGCCACTGGCATAGCTTCATCGTCAGGTATCGACATCTTACCAACATCTCATCAATGAAATTACATAATATTTAACAATAGAAAAAACAATGAAATACAAATCGTTTACAAAACTATCAAAATATTTTATTTATTTTATGCCTTTTGGCGAGGTTCATTATTGAGAAATAATATTGATTTATAAACACCCGATATATACTATTGGTATCTATTAAATAATTTAATTTATCTTACCGTTATAAATTATGGAGTTACTTAATGATGAAACAAGGCGAAACTTCAAAATCAGTCACGAATATTTTATAAACACTTCTTTCTTCGCATTTCGAATAAAAATAGGAACCATGCATTTATTTATTGAAACAATGAGACAAATGTCGAACTTCGTTTGTTCTCCAAAACAATGTGCAGCTTGATTGCGATCATCTCAGTTTTATTTTTGAAAGAGAAAAATATCAGCACATATGTATATTTGGTTAACCTCCAGAAAATACTGCAATTTATAGTGTATGTAGGAGGATATTAATTTCATTGTCTGAACCGTTGGCTTTTTCTTGCATTTTACATGTAGTATAATAAGCTTGGATTTTGTTGTTGCTGACAACAGTACAAACGGAAGCGAGAGTGATCATATCAACACGTGTGTTATGAAGTCCCTCATGAGCCCACCATTATTATATGTATCCTTATTATCTGTAATTTATCAGGTAAAATATTTTTTCTTGAAAACTATCAGTTTACTGTGTTTTCGTGAAAACTATAATAGTTTCTATCAAATATTAAATTTGAAAAACTTTCCACACATAGTAAGTGGAGAGGAGTGTTTTCAAACCATATATTTACATTTTTTAAAATAAAAATTTAAATTTCGATTATTAATTAGTTGATGAAAACCAATTAAGTAATATCGGTTCTTTCTTAAGCTAATTCGAGACCGAATCCATTATTTTCATTTATAAACATGACAGGAGCATTCCTAGTATATAATGCTCTCTTCAGTGCATGCTAAGCAGAATCAATGGCAAATCTTATAGGAACTGTACACAATCTGAGATTCGTTTAGACATTAAAACGGGTTTATTTGATTTCATTCATGACATGAAATCCCTTAGAACATTCAAGACCTCCACTACTCCTACTATATGTGTTGCATGAAATGAAATTCATTGCAAATGTGCGGCGCTTGGGGTGCCAACCACCCCCGGCACATTCCGCTGCGCCGCCACCTCCACCCCTACGGGGAACAATTTGTCGCCGGCACCTCCTCGTTCCCTTTCCCCTCAGCCGGCCAGCCAACGCGTCATATTTCGCCCCGACAACGCAACGGGCGGCGGCGCAGCGGTGGCGCGCCAGGGAATTAATATCCGCGCACTTATGTCACGGTTCAGATTTCTCATGCGCGCCCACCCCTCAACGGAACTGCCGCTGCCACCAGCAAAGTGAGACTGGAGAGAAAGAGGCAGGGTGCGAGTGGGGAGGGATAGGTTCAATTAAACGACAAAGCGCTCGCCGCGCGACGCATCCCGATCGACCACCCCTCCGCAGATGAAAAGTGTATATTTGTAAAAGGCCAAATGCCAAGAATTTCCGGGCGACGAGTCGCGAGGGGGGTGCATGCGCAATGAGACGGGAGGCGCGGGAGAGACGCGTGGACCGAGGAGGGGTGCACCCGCCGTCTGTGCCGGGTGCTGAGGGCTAGCGCGTGGCTTCGTGGCTCTAAAGGGCTACCTCAACACTCGAAGCTTTTTACACACGCCATTCATTTTTGCAAAACATATTTTTATGACATTTGCAGCATTTTAAAATGTTATGTTCATGGTGAAATAGTTCTAGTACTTATCAGCAGATAGATATAGTAACAGATCAATAAACTGGAATCTTCTACACAGAAACAACGAAGTCTTATTAAAAGTACAAGTGAGAAATGAATAAATTAAATTAATTAATTAATAGATACATAATATATATTTATAGAAAGTATTTGTTATAACAAGCTAATAGATGCATAATGTACTTGCTTTACTTACTATTTTGAAAAGGAAATTCTATCGCTGGTAGGCAGATGACACTATTTTTTTAATAAAAGACTTGTTAAAATCTTGTAACAAATACCTTTCTCTTCGTAAAAACAAGTTTAAACAGAGAAAAATTAGTGCTCCTGATATATAAGTGACAATAACTGATAGCGTTGATGTTTAGGTAACGAGATCGTATCTTGAAGGGTTCTAGAGTGCTACGCGAGACGGATTTTGTGTAAAATTGATTTCATTATTCGATTCACTCCTTTTCTTTCTAAATAAAAAAATAACTTTATTGTCAAAAAGAGCAATTGCAAACTGCGTTTGACCACGTGGGGGATAATAAACTAAGTTACTCTCCGGAAACAAGCAAGAGACCTCTCTGTAGCATTTGTTAGTATTTTGAAAAGTGTTCATCAGAAAAGTGTTCTGAAATATTCAAATTAAAATTCGCTACACATTTAATTAATGACGCCACATTTAATTTAACTTCGCTACACATTTAATTAATGACGCCAATACTTACACGATTTTATCCAATTTGTAGTCAATTTTGAAACGGTAACAAGAAATTGTTTTCAGTATCAGTTAACCAGAGCAATTTTATCGCAACATACTCATAAAACGAATTTTGACAGAAGTTATCGTTGACTTTTACTTCAAAGTAATCCTCAAGGAGATTTGGATTCGAATAGACTTTTTAAAGTTCAAGCAACTTCGACTTTCTGTTGGTTTTGGGTGACTAATAATATTGCTATTATGTTGTTTTTATTATTAGAGGATTAATGTTTTTTCTGCTATTCTACAATGATTTGACGACACCCCTCCCCCAAACACAGAAAGAGAGTAAGCTAGTATATATGTATGTATTCATAATTTAGTCTTGCCTTCAGTTTAAATATATTTCAGAAATGTACTGAACTATCTCCTTCTCACAATTACAGCTTCCCGTGTATTAGAGATAAGATGGCGTTTATCTCTTGATCGCTGCTTACGCTTTCAACAATAAGTCACCGCCTAGCACTTCTAGTCTCTTTTTCAAGGCTGTCCTTACTTCTCTCCGCGTGCGAGGCTGCCGCGCCCCATCCGTTGCCACTTGCCTGTCGCTCGAGTTGTGCCGGTTGCGGTTAAGGGAACAGGAAAATTTTCATATTTAAACTCCCAGAGACACAAGTTTTCGTATCTTCTGTTCTGCGTAATGTTAATAATTATGTTAATTTTGAATACTAAAAATCATTTACACATTTATTTTACTTTTTGTGCTTATTTATTTTTATTTTTCTCGAGAATTATGGAATTATTAATTGACGTCTTTAAATTTCCAGGCTACAAAGTGTATCACAATATTACTTTATCATGTTACACATATGAATTGCTGGCAATATTGGTTAATATGAAGTGTTAATTATGTCGTAAGAGTCAATATAGATAATATTTTTTTTAATAATTTAATTTTTTGTGGGAGTGCTCTTTATTATGTAAGAAGACAGGCAAGAAAATAACACATTTCATTTGTTCAGCGCTATCTGTGTTTTAGGTAATTTCAGGAATTAAAAAAATGTAATTTTTAATTTTTCGTTTTTAATTTTTCGCGTAGATTTGTGGGGAACACGATAACTCGAGACTGCAATAACTTAGCTCAACACAAATCTGAATATAAAAGTTTTTGACGATTTTTGGGGTATTTGTTTGTTTTTCACTGATATATGACAACATTTTCATGATGTTTTGTGTGTTTAATTCATTGTTTGTAATTCTAAATATTAATGACTGAGATGGTTATTTTAATGTGCTCGTGTACTGGAAAAAATATATAAACATTACTCATACGGTCTTCGTACAAAAGAAAAAATCTGAATATTTTTCGATTTTTTCGAAAAATTTATGTACAAGAATTTGTAACCTATCTTGTTCTACGAACTCTCTAAAGAAATTTGTTAAGTTGGTAATGTAAAACACGTTTGCTTCTTCACATGTTTTCTTCTCTGGGAGAAGACGGGGCACATGCAGCAAAGAATACATTGAAATTAACTCTTACTGATCATGAAAGAGGATGTTATAATGAAGTATTCAAACTTTTTATCAACTCGGATGAGTGTAGAATACCAACAGTGTGATACCAATGTAATGTGATCTTTGCGAACACTTTTCAATTAACAGTCTTGCTGTAGTACATAACTCTTTCATTTTTCAAACATTACAATTCAAGTCAAAACGTTTTTATTGATATTTTTTACTATCCAAAATTAGAAATTTTAAATTATATACTATTAAATTCTCTAAACGTCTTATGCCTTGGATTGCACATATTTCGGGAAAACGTAATAATAAATAAATGTAATACCAAAGAAAGCAGTTACATATTACGTATGACCACGTGGAGGCAATAAACTAATTTACTCTCCGAAAGCAGGCAACAGACCATCCCATAAACTCCGATCAAGGGCAAGGCAGAGGCGGATTGAGAAGATAAGAAAAGCCCGCCATTGGCAATACCAGTTGTTTAACCGAGTAGAATAACCGATTTTAACTATTAGAGTTACTCGAATGAAGCGAATAGAGTTAAAACAATTTGTATAAGAGCAATTTTCTCTTATATTTACGAAATCTAAGTTCTCTACCGATTATACACTGAATAATAATTCCTTCTCATTGATAAAGGGAGCAATAATTAGATATCACGTAAATGTAGAAAAAAAAAGAAAAAAAAAAAGAATTTCTTACCATTGCATTTAGAGTGTTCTTAATGTTTTTCCCTGCGTATCCGTGATTCGTGACGAGGAAAATTTATTTAATTGTCACTTAACTATCGCTTGGATAAACGAGAGAAATATTAGCATTTATAATTCATTTACTTTCATAAAACAGAGTCATAGAGATATATACACCAATGTGGTATATTTTCCGCATAGTTCACGTGCTCCATCCAGTTAACCCCTTCGGCTCCATTACCGCCCCTTCATCAACCCTGATACTACGCTCCGTGCATACTCTCCCGTCCTCACCCCCATTCCCTATGATTTCATAGCATCAACAAACAGCCTTTATTCCTGCCATAACAATATTTTTCTGGATTTCATTCGGCTGTTTGTTGGCTTTGCGCGAGATTTTTACGGCGTCGTTAAAACTGTTTGTGGCGCGCGGGCCTGGGTTAAAGCGGACACGCTCCTCCCACTGTTAACCCCCCTCGTCCCCTCAACACACGGACGCTTCGTTCCTATCTCCAGCGTTCAGATTCTCCAGCGGGAACATTTCGTCACTCACGCACCCTCCACTGTTCCATTGCAACAGCATACGTAATAAATTCGTTCGCTGAGTCGTATGTGTGAAAGAGAGAGAAACATGTGAGGTGAGAGGTTTTCAATTAAAAAAATATAGTTGTATGTTCTTCCTGTATTTAGTTTGGTGATTTCACTAACATGTTTCTGCTACGAGAGTGAACCACGAAATGAGAAACAATAGTACCATGAAATTCACTGGGAATGTTGGTGTACCCTAGATATTTCTATATTTCTAGGTGTTTATCTGATTTTATGTTTCTTAGAAAGCAATACTAGCTGAGTATTATAGGGAAATGGATGAGGTATTTGTATTTTCTTTCAACATGTAGAGAATTTTTGGAAATTTATGTTTCATTTCGAAGTACTGTGTGTGTATATTTAATGTTTAGATAATGGAATTAAAAATAGAAATGTAAAGTATTGAATGTAATATATTTTTTTATGATTCTTGTAAGAGATTTACATGATCAAAAAAGAAGATAAGGTATTTGCGTGTTACATTGTTTATATAACCTGAATATAAACTAGTCTTTAAAAAACAATACTCAAGAAGTTACGATTCTTCCATATTAGCAGTAGTATTTAACAGTATGTGGATGTGTTATTTTTGTATTTAACGTCGTTTAATCCTGTTACTTTCTTTTGAATTTTTTTCTTTTATTTGTCAGTATTGTAAAACATATTGCAAATGTCTCACTGAAACCATGTGTAGTATAATATTAAAAATTCCGTAGATATCAATTCTCTTGGCTCGAAATAGCAATCGTGTTGACGGAGAGTATGTACATCTGTTCATAGAATCGATTCAATTCCTTCGAGGGGAATTATTAGTTCAGTTTTACTTTCTTTATACCGCCGCTTTTCTAGGAGCTTTAAATAACATGAACGTATCGCAGTTTATATTATCGCGTTTGATGTAATTTACTACGTGTTTTATCAGATTTTAAAATTATTTGCTATTATTTTGAATATGTGCTCATGAAGTAGAAAAATTCGAGCATTACAATTTGTTATCTCACGTTTACGTCAGACATTCAATGTGTCATTGTCGTAACGAAGTATTGGACATTCTCGGACACAGCTGATTCTGGAGAGCTATGAAATAGGAAATACATGTCTGTCGTGAGAATATGAAGTTACAACGTGACAAAAGCTTATATCATTTTTGCTACATATTCAATGGGGATTGTGTAATTTTCAACATTAAATTGTATTAATCAATATCTTTGCAGTAGATTGCTATGTAGATCGTAATATGTATTAATTATCGGCTACATAATGGTAGACGCCAACAACCAAATGAATTGTATTATTACTTTTATTAATATTTTGTATTTCTAGGGATTTTCCCTGTATTTACATACATCACCGGAATTTATTTTTATTATTATCATCATCTTCTTATGTTCCCTCAGCATTGCTGCTGGTATAAGACAAAATATGGGTACATTCGTTTATATATCACTTAAGAACTTTCTTGCTGTTAGAAATGTTAAGAATGACAGCTTTTTGCATGAGTATATAAATATTCTTATTCAAGTCCAGAATCTTACGGCTTTCGTGCTACTGTTTGGTATTATACCAGTTGCTGACAAAAGAATACGTACAAAGCAAACTTTATCTAGCTCCCAGATCTTCTTGATTTCGTTTCTCAGGTACAGGTATTTCGTTGTTTTTTCAACTATAGTTTCCTCAATACTGTGTGTGTTTGGCACAGCTATGCCAACCAAAAACGCAATTTTCTGCTATTCATCACGTAACACGTATCGCGTATCATGCTTTACTCCAATTGTAAGGGACACATATCTGTAATTATATATTATTATTATTGTTGTTATTATTGTTATTATTATTATTGTTGTTATTATTGTTATTATTATTATTATTATTATTATTATTATTATTATTATTGAGCTATTATTTGCAATGCTGCGGCAATCGTCGGCACAATCGGCCAACTTTTTAGGTGACTGAATGCAACCCACTATACTCATGTTCTACTCTCCCTACTAACGATGGACAAAGAAACGCAGGGAAGGTTTTCAAGTTCCATCTAATTGCCTTCGAGAAATTGACTTACTTCGACTCGGGCATCATTAACAAAGTGAATTAACTGATGAAACAACATTAATAAGATTAAAATGTAATGTTTTTTCATTCGATTGGTTTCAAGGTGTCCCTGTGTCACCACAAAGGGAAAGCGCGTGGACGTATATGCGAGGGAAAATTCTTCGATTATCTCTTTGATCTCTATAACGGAAAATTTTTATCACGTATTCACTGTATTGGTAATGCAAAGCCTCCAAATTATTTCCATAATACCTGACATAATACATTTTCAGTTGACAGAAATGAAGATGTAGAAGTTTTTATTCGTACAAATACAACAAAAATTCATACAAAAGTGCCACGGAATTCTGCTAGGTATCCAAATACCTGTATGAAATAACGACCTTTCCAATCCACGAATCATGTGAATGTTTTGACGATTCATTTTTTTCGAGAAAGTTGTATTGTTATTAACGTTGCTTTATAGGTATCGATCTTTCAAGTGACGATCTGGGGGCTCCGCGTGAGGACGTGTGGACGCCAGAAATTGCCGACGTTGAGCCGACTTTACAATTGTCGCGATGAGTGACGCCGTCCCGACGTTGTATCACCCGAAACTTGGAAGTCGAGACGACGTAGTACTCAAGAAGTTGATGTAACGGAAATTCACTTCGTTGTCTCGACGTCGAGCAGTTGTATCTTGAAGATATTTTAATTTTTTGTTGGTTAATGTTGCCCAATACCCAATTATTGCTTTAAATAACGTTTTTCTTGCAATTGTATTATTCTAATAAAAATTAAAGTATACTCGAAATAAAGAAACGTTTGAATTCATAAAAACAATATTTTCTTTGTACTTCAAGAATATTTTTAAAGATTTTAGAGGGGAATTCTATTTTACGTGTTTATTATTCATGGTACCAACATTAAGGTAAGACAACGCCAATGGTACTAATAGTAAGTCAGCGCAACACAAGATTTTAAAAAATTAGCCTTTATCGCCAGACTGCCGTTGCTCACTGGCAGAGTCCTCGCCTTGAGAAGCAACGTGAGCTGTTGGGTGCCTGCAGACGGACACTGAAGAAGAATGCTCGAAACGTGTGCTATACGCTAGTTCAGTATGTTTAAACAGGCTAAGGCGATGGATAATATAAAAAAAGAGTTGTAAATACGATATTTCAACATCGTCATCAAAAGAGTCGTGTAATTTTCTTCATGTGCCAAGAATAGATGTTGGGAAGTGAGTGTTAATATAAAATTATAAAGCTTGGGTACATTAGCTTGGTGTGCCAATTCGAGAATATTATATACCAATTTGGATGCTCTAATAAATATGTATTACGTTTTATTATATTTTTCTTTATAAAACATAATTGTTTAATCTCCTATACTTATTGATAACATGAATGAATAACCTCATTGCGTGAACTATTATTTAATTATTAAAGTAGTTTTAATGTCAAATTTCCTTTTGTGACGCATCATTTTGAAAATCGTGTCGTGCAGCAAAAGCGAATTATACATATCAGTATATGCAATATAAGTCAAATATAAAATCTTCCTTTTTGAATAACATGAAAGAGTTGAAAGAATTCTGAATGGACAGCGTGATCACGACTTTGCAGGTAGATTAAGAGCATCGTAAAACAAAACTAACCCGATTACGAAGACACGGTCGAAAACCTGTTAAAGGAGTCACTTATACAAATTAAACGAAAAGGAACCGATTCTTTTAATAGAAAATCCAATTCAATCTTAAAGTTCTTAGTCTTCCAGAACACCAAAATAAATCTCTCTTTCAAGTTTACCATTTATTTTTATCAATGTTCCTTAATCACAGAATCCTCTTGCGTGTGTATTGATAAATATGTTGTGAAATTGCGAAACTAGCTTTTCCTTGGACATATTATCGAGGTCTGGGATGTTATTAATAGTTTTTGGGCTTCTCATCAGAATACTTTTCTTCATCATTGGTGAACGAGGATCTCGGGAAAATAATAATAATAATAATAATAAACGTAAACCAAAATTCATTACGTTATTTACTAACTATTTAATATGACTGGAAACAACTCTTAGAATACAAATATAATAGCAAAAACTTTTAAATGGTCCATTCATCGTGTGCTTCACTCATTCGTGTGTCTATCAAATGCGGATGACATTGGTATTTAATAAATTCATTAAATGTTCATAGGTCTATTTATTATTTAAAAAATACTTAAGCGTAAAATACCTTAAAAAATGCCTTACGATTTATAACCGTCCCTTCCCCACGCAAAACGCGATGCTTGAAACCTCACAGGAAGTTTCCCGATGTATCTCTCCACTTGCGTATTCTGTGGTGTATGAAGTCGCCCTCCGCAGCGGTAGATATTATACTTAATTTTCCGCGCATCCTCCTCCCTAACTCACGCCGGGGCACTATGCTAATGTTATTAGCGGGCGAGCGGGGGTTAACTGCCGTCGTAACCCCTCGTCACCCTCTTCTCATCCCCGACGCTCCCCGCCCGCCCACCCGCCCGCGCCGCCACACAACCGAAGCAACATCCATCATCGAGGCGATAGCGCTGTCGGCGCGTAAGCGGCCATGATCGCGACGGGGGTTCCCCCGAGATGTTTCTGTCCCTTTCGCTGAGGGGAATGGCAACACGGCCGGTTTGGAGAAAGAAGAGGTGATGCGGATGCGGATGCTGCACAAAGGGATAGAGACAATTTTGAAGATTAGACTTCTTTTGCATGACAAGGATGATGTCAGCGTTAGCATGCATTTTATGTGGGACCGTGGATTTTCGTGAAATTTCTCGACAAAAACCTGTTCCAAGTTTTAGACTCAGTAAATTGACTCGCTTTGCACACTCAATTTTAATTGTATCAATATTTAATGTATGAGAATGAACAGTGTTATGAGAACGCGCGGATCAATATTTAATATTATGAGAACATGTGTTGAGTCTCTTAGTAGGTACTAACAAGCATTTACAGAATAGGTACAAAACACAAATAACTGCTGACACAAATGGGAACTTACTAAATTGTAGAACAATCTACGAGGCCACTATATGTGGTCCCACAAATTGCAATCATGGGCACGTTGAAACTCACAGGAGGTTGAAGGTTAGCTCCTACGTAATGGAAAACGTACCATGAGTCGCGAGTCCTTTGATTCCTATAAAGTACTTTCTCTTACATGGTCTACATCCATTTGAGTTAGAGAGTAACATGATAAAAATTATCTGCTTAAGAAATATCTTCTACGTGTGTCAATATAGCAAAAATACACAATGTAAATTAAAAGTGGAAAAACAGAACTCTCAATATCACAATTTAAATTATTATTATGTGGTAATTTTCAAAATATTCATCGAAAGAAATACTTGATAAACCAAAACGTTTGCAATACATTAAAATTTATTTTAATATTACACTAATGTGCATTTTTTCTGTAACTAAGCGTATTTCAACTGAAGAAGCTGTGACGACGAAAGTGTAATATTCAAAGAACAGTAAAATCCATTGGGATGAGAGCTTCATTTAACTTTTCATTAAATTATTTATGGTTATATTTTATTATGGTTATATAATAATATTTTAATTGGTTATTCATTTTGACATCGCAGACCGTCTTTATTCTTTCGCAGTGCAAATTGTTGCAAAACATTTAAATGAATTAATTTTAGTGAATAAAAATTAAATTTCATTTTCGATGAAAAATTTCTTATTTTAAGAGATTAGGCGGGAATAAAAAGTTCCATCAATTAGCTATTTTTAACTTTTATTACAGTTAAAAAAGAACATGAAGTTATATTTGAGTGTGTCAATGGCACTACTGTGTTAGGTAGTTTAATGTATAATTGATTTTTATTATGAGTTGTAGGAGTGACATATTGCAATAAGTTCAGAATTTATGTTCAGAATGATATGTCATCATAGCATAGCTCTTGATGTCACTGCAAAACAGTTCGGAATCCTGAAAGATTGAAACTTGGATTCTAATTGTTATTAAACATAAATCTTTCGTAGGACGTAACCATTACCCCTATATTCCTCTGATTTACATTTCGAACATACGTATATCTCTATTTCGTACGATCTCTATTTCGAATTTGGAATGTGGAGAGTAATCTCCACTAGCAAATAACTTTTCTACAATGCGAAAACGTCTTTGATCCGGTTTATAACGCAGTAATTCATTGTCATGGGTCATGAATTACAAATGACAAACGTAAACGAAATTGACGAGATAACTTTTTGTAATCATTTACATTTGAACTGTGATCAAGGAAATTACCAAGTTCAGAAATATACATTTTACTCCATAAAGATACTTGTTTTGTTTTACTTGTTTCTCAAAATAATATTTAACTGATCACAATCATGTATTTACTGTACGGAATATCTTGACAAGTTGCCGATATTATGCGAAATAATTATCACCTAGAAAACCACGAGATATTACGTTGTTTCGACGACTTGATAATCAACTATTTACATATGTAGTTGTTTATCGCGATCATTGATTGGTGATGAAATGATTTACCATATTATCTGCCGTACACGAATTCCTTTTGTTGGTAGTGATACTATGAACCCGAAAATATTGATTTCGATTTTTTTTTTACTTTGCGTGGGCTTACGAGTAGTATTTTACGTAATTCTTCGTCCCTTAAATTGATACAAAATAGTTTTTCGCATTTAGTGAAATATTCACGTACTCATTTCCCGATCTATTCTAAATTGACATTGATGAGAAAGAATGTGTGTGTAAAAGATGAGAATGGAGGAGAGAAGTGAGTAAAGCGAGAGAAGTGTAAACATAAGACACAACGAGGTCGACAGCCAAAAGGACGAGCAGATAAGGAGGCAGCTCGTAAGAGGAGACAGCGCGGCGCAGGTAGACAGGCTGCGTCCATCTCTCGCTTTCCTTCCTTCGTTCCTTCTCTACCCGTGGCACCCATCTCAACATCCCCTCCTACGCCCCTCCCTTCCCACTTCCACCCCGTGCCTCACGCAGCGCCTCTGCCTGTGACGCACAAGCAGCGGGGCCTTCGCGACAGCGCACCGCGCACATTTATAACTACCCTCATCCATCTTCCTCCGCGGGGAACTCAAATGCAGACCAATTTGTCAGAAAATCTAATGCGCACGCGACGGGAAGCTGCGGCGCGGGGCGACAGCAACGCTGGAAAAGGAGACACAAGGGTAAGGGAGTGGTGTCAGGAGCACGGCGGGGCATGGCGGGGCGATCGGCCTCGCCTGCCAATACCGGGCTCCGCCGCTCTGAAGACGGCGACCGGTGGCGGAGGCCTGCACAGCCCCGGGAGCGATGTGTTCATTTCTCATCGGCCGGATCCCGCCCCCGCGCGTTCCCCTTCTCCTCGACCCCCGTGGATATTGGCAGCGGGCCCCCGCCTCAGACGTAGCCTCGCGTCGCCCCGCACGCCGCCGCCGCGTTGCTCCATCTATAATCATCTGGCGCGACAGGCGCCCCACCGCGCGCTATAAACGATGATGTGCGGCCGGAGCGGCTCCGCACTGGCCGCGACGGCGGAGGCGCTGGCTCCTCCCTCGCCTCCTTGAGCTAACGACCGCCGTCAAGTAAACCGGGAAATATGGAAGAGGGAAATCCAATGGCGAGCTCCGGAGCCCTGCCGGCGCCGCCCACGCGAGCTCGCTCAAATATTAACGGCGGGGCGGGGCTCCGGCGAGCGGCGCCCAGGTACCCCTCCCTGTCTCTGCCGCCTTACCCGACCCGACAGGCGATGGTCTCCGCTGAC
Source organism: Laupala kohalensis (assembly GCA_002313205.1). NCBI lineage: Eukaryota > Metazoa > Arthropoda > Insecta > Orthoptera > Trigonidiidae > Laupala > Laupala kohalensis. The sequence continues at coordinate 1,226,407 of NNCF01126031.1, read as the reverse complement.
CCCTTCGCGCCGACTCACGCACGCGGCCCTGCCTCCGAGTCACGTTTATTACGCGACGCCCATGTACGATGCCTTTACGTCCAATGAATACATTTTCACTCGTAGAATGAATACGAGGAGGACTTTAGAAAGTAATTATGAAATCCAAAACAAAAAAAAGAAAAATGTACAAAGAGTCTTCGAAGTTTATAAAGTGTGGAGTTCATGAGCCGGAATACAAGCCCAGTCACAAGCTAAAAGAAAGAACGAGGTCGAAAGTCGCTCGGGGATAAGGAACTGCGAGTCCAATGGCACGCTGACTGAAAAAAAAGGAACACATCCAACTTTCGGAGTTAAGTGCACTAGCATTCGCCTAATACCTCGCTCCATTAATACTTGGCGTCGTAGAGGAAAGTTCCGGAGACGCGAGTTGTAGCCGAGGCAGTGTCCATCGTCCAGCGAAGACCCTGGCGGGAGAGCGCCACGCCGTCCTCCATCCTCGTCTCCCAACCGCCCACCCGCCCCCACGCGCCGACCTCAGTGACAAATGGAGCCCTCCTCTGCTCACGACCTCCCACTTCCCACCTCCCACACACTGCTTCCCTGTCGCCGCTGCTCGACTACCTTCATCGACGCCATTGTTTGTGCACGAGGTATTGGCCAAGTTTCATGCAGAGAGCGAAACGGCAGTCGGAGACTTAATACGTCACTATTATTTCTGACAATTTGATTCTTTATAATGCATCTTATCTCAATATGATTGTACATTTTGAGTTTAATGAACACCCGTTCATACGTTTAATTTTAAGTTTCATATTTACGGTATTAATAAATATTTGTATAGAATGGAAGACTATTAAAAACAACGAAAAAAGCTTTTGATTGATCTCAACTCGCTAGTGACGTATTCTTTCTTTCCAAAACGTTTCTTCAAAATTTGTAAAATTAAATGACACTCCAAAATATTCCACACTATTCATACAGTGTCATTTGAGAACTTCTTCGTCCTTGAGTAAAAATCATATAATTATCGTCAGGGGGTTCTCTAAGTTTCAAAAATTGAGTTTTTAGTTTTGCTTTGACTGGTGTGCAAGGGTACTTGTATGTAAATTTGCGTTAAAATTGATACCTAACAAATATTCTTAATTCCTCTCGATATAAGCCATCTAAGGAACCCAATACGAGATATTGTCTTCAATTTTATTCCTCAGAGTTCGCTTTATACTATCTCTATTGTAACAAGTATAATCGTTGAAGGCACATTGTCGTGAAAAATTTGAAAAGAATATTAAGAGCTAGTGATGCTTAAGCTTGGAGATTTTATTAAGTAAGTAGAGAGATAAAAGTGTTAGTGAGATCAGAAAGGAAATAAAACTAGTCAAAAATGACGAAAAAGTATTAAGTATTGAGAATAAAACAATAAAGAAGGAGGAAGAAAATAGTTTTAAGTATCAAGTGAGTGTGATTGTAAATTTTACAAATTGTGGAAAAAATTTAATAATAAGGAATAAAATATGAAAGATTGGGCACACAGATTGAGTTCACAATTGGTACTATCTCAATTTGACATTTCACCACAATATAAAATTGTCAAGTTTTTGGACCTTTTCCAGATTTGCATTTTATTCACTGGTTTGCGACTTCATCACCTTGTAGTACATGAATGTACTTTACACCAGTCATGAATGAAATATTTATTTTTAAGTATGAAAATAGTCGGAAAAGTTGATAAATTTATAATATATTAATAACAGAAATTAACAGCACAACTATCACCGGAGGAGTGAATAATGTGGAAAATGGTTTGCTTCACAACGATAGTTTACAAAACAATCTTACAAGTAGCGCAAGCGAATACCGACAGAGGTGGCGTAGCGGTAGCGTCTTCGCCTCCTCGGTCCCGCTGAGCGTGGGTTCAAACCCCGCTCGACCGAACTAGGTGAGCATTTCAGCTGGGATTTCCCTCACCTACTCCAGACAAATGTCGGTTAGCTACCGCAAGTTCCCTGGCAACTCAACATCTCTCCTTCCCAAATCTCTTCTCCAAGTTACGGTTAGGTGGAAGAGCGGGTCACATGACCCGAACCTCGCCAAAAGACATAAAATAAATAAATAAAAAATATTAAAAATATCTTTTGTATAGCTGTACATGTCTAAATCTACATGAGCCTCACATATTTCTAGCAGAGACCAGGTATGTTTATAATATTAGGTAGATCACAATATTATTAGCAATAATTTTTAAAATGATTGAATCCACAGAATTTTTTATGAAAGTACAGCAATGAAGTATAAAATATGAATATTCATCCAACTTTTTTCCTTGAAATTATAATACCTCTAGTTTTCTTTGGGAAATACTTCCACATAAAACCGTCATTCTTTAAAAAGATAATACATTTGAACTACCTATGACTCATTTCACTCTAATAGGTGTATCAATTCATTGATATTAAATATTTTATTTTTATTGGCGCAAAAGGATATGTTGCTTGCAAACTTCAGGATCGTTACATATATGTTTGTTTTAGAAAAGAAGAGCAGGAATCAGACTTTTCGTCACCTAGAGGGACTGATGAAAAGATCAAGTAATCTAGGATTGAATCACTGGTTTAGATCGACAAGTGAAACGTTTTATGTCGATCAAAGAGGCAACGAAGAAAGAAGTTTGAGATATTTTTCCAGTAGTTGCTCGATAAAATCTTCAAAAACAGTTTGTGCTAATTTTGCATACGCGACCTACAACGAATGAATTTACTTATGGTACGTTCTACGTGTTTCCTCTTATTATTTACTTTAATGTTTTAAAATTCACATCGATAGCGGTCTTATTTTTGACATTCTGGTATGTGACATTTAATGTAGAGAAGTTATATTATAGTAATTTTTACAATAAATTTTCTTTTTTAATGGAAAATATCTTTAAAATAAAATATGCGTGATCTAGTATTTGTTTTGATAATTATGAAGATAAAATTTCATACTCCTGCTTTTTATCTATTCCCATCTTTTCATTCTCGTATGAAGTAATTTTGTGAAGAATGCTTGTAGTGTGAAATACACTATGAGAGCATTTAAAATTCTCCCCCGTCTCATCCTTATGTAGTGAACATCTTCAATTCCGCTTCGTTAAAGCTGTCGTGAGCGAGTTTCAATGTAATTTATGAATACCGACTGCAAGAGCAGCAGTAGCGATGGGGTCTTGGGAGGAGGCAGCAGTTGCTTCTCCCCGCTTCGGTCGGTCGGTAGACAGGTTTGCCTTTACGATCAGTCAGCGCTCACTGTACCTCCCCCCTCCCCTCCACAAACTCTCTCCACCCTGCGCTGGCCCCCTCTGCCCCAGCCATCTTGACACGAGGGGAATTAACGAGGACAGGGACCCCGAACGGAGAGGCGATATTCCCCCTCGTAAAAAATGTCCCGGCCAGATTATGTCCCGGCGGGGATGATTATTTCCCCGACCCTCGCTCTCTGCGCCGTGGTTCGCCGGGCCACCACCCCCGCTACCCGCCTCCGCTTCGGCTGCCATCGTTCGCACTTTTTGCTCCATTCAGGATACTCCCAATGCCAAAGCTTGCGTGAATGTGAAATACAAGAGCTCTCGAACGTTTCATTGCGAACTCTTTGAGGACGATTTATGAAATGTTTGAAAGAGGTTGCGTGGGTTTCATTCCCGTCAAGTGGTATTGGAATCGAAGGTTCACGAGGTGAAATTGGTGCTAGTGGTCAAATAATGTAGGAAATTTCTCTTTAAACGGTGATCACGCAATCAAAGTTTAAAGGATTGAAATAATTACAAGTAAGTGTTTAATTGAAGGATTAGATCAAGTAACACATTGACACAATAAATAAAAACCATGCTTCTTGGTAAAAGATTTAGATAGACATGAAATCATAAACATTTGCGAGACTTTTATTTAATAGTCTTTCTGAAATCTTTACTTTTATAAGCATTGAGAACGACTAAAACCTTCACTAAACGAACAATTGTAGTAATCGCAAGAAAGATTGAGTTATTACTCCAACGAAATTGAATTGTTATTCAGGATTCATTTACTGCTCCAAATGATACTAGAAAGAATTTAAACGCTATAGAAGTACGCTACATTTTAATTAAGTTCAATTTCTAAGATTTATTTGAAGTATTCTCTTACACTTCGCGGCTAATTTTGGACCAACATTTTAATTAATACATTCTTTTTTACATAAAATATATTTTCGATGCTTCTGGTGAGGTTGCCACATCTTACGAGTATTTAATGGTTAGTTGTCTTGACTTATATGTTTTCTATGACGTTGCGTCAACGAATCCAGGGAGATAAAATAAGATTCGTGAAATGAGAACAGGAAACTAACGAAATACCGGTGTTTTCACACAGTACAGATTTTCTAATTTACTGAAGACATTCCGACATTTACGCATGAAGTGAACAAGACAAACCCCTACGAGAATATCGTAGAAACAGAAGAAGCTTAAGAAAAATTGTGTTCTTTGCCATTAAAATCAGACAATCCTGAAGAAGCGTCCAAATGCAATACGACAAGAACAACCGAATAGTGAAAAGCACATCACAAGAAAAGAATTCTACCTCATTTTATTTTTCGTAAACGCAACCAATTTAGAAAGCACAGCGTTCAAATGCTAAACAGGTCGTGGACTGTTTCTTTTAATTAACTGGGAGTTTTGGCATGACTTTGTTCAAATTCTTGGGCACTGTGGCCAAGGAGAGAGGAGCGCGCTGTCGCTAGCGACACGAGGAGACTTCAAGAGCACAGCCTTGCAGGTGACTCCGGCCACACAGTGATGACAATGTCCCCAGCCCACCCCACTAACGCGAATACAAAAATTGTTTTTGGTACAGGAATTTTGTACAGATTTTGTACAACTTTGTACAAGCAAACTTAAATTTTATACGAGTCGCTGTCATTTGTTATTAACTATTGAAAAGGGGAGGCTGGGGAAATATTTCGCTGGTGTGAGCAGTGTATTTTTACAATAACAGTAACTTTATAAATATTTCGCCAGCCCCCACCCCAACACAAATTCAAAAATTGAACACTGCTATCGTATTCTTTAAAAATTTGTACAACAACTGAAAATGTTGTTAACCTATTGTTTATAATAACGAAAACATCGCCATTTCCCTCTCCCCCAACACGGATTCGACAATTAAACAATGCTAGTTAACTGAGTTTTTGAATTTCGTATTTTTACAAAGATAACAGTAATTATTAAACGGCTCTGTAAAAGATACAATGTAATGATTCGAGTACGATATAATTTTTTTATCACTTAGCTTTCTGCTTCCTCGTCTTCGTTGCAAAGCAATACAGGTCTTTTCCTTTTATATCAAAATGCGTGAATCCTATCGAGTATGATATCAGGATACTTAGTGTAATACAATCTCTTTCAGTCTTTATAATACCACACATAAAATCATACTGGGAATGCGATGGAGAAGGTCATAGCGTATAATAAATTTCACATTTATCATTGCGTTTGAGTTTATGATGAATTCGATAAATCTTTATTTTATAAATGTGTATATATTTTCTCATATACGATTTAATACTCTTCTTGTCCCTTTTTTATTATATTGTATCTGTTCTTAAAAAAAACCGTTATTACGACTTGCCGCCATCGTTATTACATCAGATACTGTTGACCGTGTCAGTCAGAAATATCAGTCAATTGAGCCAAGGGTAAAACTTTTCAGTTTTTAATTGAATGTTACTCGAACATGTTGATTGTATTCTTATGCGTAGCTTAATGCACCAAAGAGATTTGCGATGTAGTTTAACTCTTTCCAAAAGAGAATTCGGCACAATATTCTTCGATTGCTAGAAAATAAAACAATATTCACCGGATTCGAGGGTAATGTGTGTTGAATGGGGGTTTCCAATATTTATAAAAGTATACAGAAAGTAGGGAAAGACTTAAGTTTTCTTTTTAATTTTCCTGAAATAAGTTATTGTTCGAGAATCAAAGTTAATCGCAAATATGTTTTCATTCGTTAACGTTAGTTATGACACAGGTCTTTAATTATGTCACGTACCATCTCATTTTAATTTTTTAAAATTAATCTTACACTGTTGAGTAGAATAAAAAAATCTTTAAATTACGTACAATTTTTGAAAACAGATTTATCCCTGTTTGAGGAAATTTATGTTAAGTTTATGTATTTTTGAAATGAAATGATTTTTTTAGTTCCTCCAAGTGAAGGTGTCGATTCCTGATCGCGACCAAAATTACGTCCCAAATGCTTTTGATAGAATTCGAATTGACCCACAATCAATTTTCTGCAAACACGGAAATTCCCTCATAATTTATGACAGGAAGTGTCATCCTCAGATTTATGAAACATAGATTGAAACCATCAATACATTTTCATTACAAATTGTTAATTTGAGTTCGTAATTGACTCGTTGGAATCATTTTGAGAATTTTTTAGAACTCTTTTGGTTAAACTAAAGGAGGCGTACCTCTAAACGGGTATGATCAACTAGCGGAAAAAAATATTACATTTTGTTTGGAACAAAGTTGGCGTTAAAATCTTTGCTTCAGGACAGACAAAACAAAAACAGTTATCGAAAACCCCTTTTCATAAGAGGGATCCCAATATTAGTACCAGAGTAATTATCAAATATATTATTTTACTGTTTCAAAAATATTTCTGTTCCACGAACTCAATGATAAAGTGCTGTTATAACGCGGAGAGAGGATCGAAGAGTTATGTATCACATTTTAGTACATTTACTTTTGTCACTTAGTAAGTCGTGAGCTGAAATTTTAATATATGCTGGTACATTTTTATTTTTTGCGATATTATTAATTTTACATATATAAAATGTATTTTTTTAAAGTATTATGAAGAAGTATGCTTAATAGTCTATAAAATTATATACTTCTTTCGCGAGTTTGAAATTAATTAACGCAATCGCGATTTCACTCAAATAATTGAATGTATTTTTACTCAGCGTCAAGCAGTTCAGGATAACTTGCGACGAATCGTATAATTATTACTGCTCTAGTTTAAAATAGAGGCGAAATATTGGTGAGGCGTTTCCATTCTTTGGCTAGCCGTAGATCAAATCCGTATCATCGCGCAGATTGAGGGAAAGCGTGAGGAGGGAGAGAGGGAGGGGATAAGGCTTTTAAATTAGCCCTCGGAACGAGGTGCGGCGCCCGTAACGACGGGGTGGCAGCTTCCCCCTGCCCCTCCCACCCTCCCACCCTGCGAGTGCCGATGGATGGCGACGATGATGGCCGCCGCGCACCGCCCTCATCGCCGCCACCTCCGGAATTGAGAAAGTTTGATGGCCTTCCGGAACAGAGCCTGCGCGCGGCGCCCGGCGGTAATCATAAATTAGACACCGGAGATTGCTTCTCGTCGGACGCGGGGGCGAGCTGGGGATAGGAGGAGTCTGAGGAGCATACTGGGAGGGGACGAAGTTACTGTGAGGTGGAAGTGGATATGCGGCCAAGACAGGCGTTATGGCGGGGAGGGGAAGAAGGTGCAGACGAGATATACTTGAGGGAGGTTTGCGGAAGTAAGGATAAAGATAGTGGCGGAAAACATGGTAACGCAGCAGTACTCTTCGGATCTGAGGAAACAGTCATTTTTAGGAAAGATATTTCTGAGGAAACGATGAATTAAAAACCCGGAGATGCTGAAAGAGCTTGCTCCGCTCTAGAATGGAATGAAGGCGAAATTTAATTTCATCTACAATACTTGGAACCACGTGCAGAAAAATTGTTAGGTGTGAGATTATAGTGCATGGGGCATTTATAAGAGACGAGAAGTAGATTTATGACCACTGGTGAGAGAGCGAAGGGAACATATAAAAAAGAAGGCATAGGAGCAGTGGAGACTGGTGTGAGCAAAAAATAATCAGACGTAAGTATATGATAAGAAACAACCTGAACGAGCTTCTCAGTTGACGAGATAACGGTGAGGTTGAAGTTGATCGTAAGTCCATTGCGAGGGCGGACGGTGGTAAAGAGGGGCGAACTTCTTGCGGTGCAGTTATTCCGAGAGGCGGACGATCGTCGTTGATGCGTCTAAATTTAAATGAGGGAGGCCGCCTCGCATCTGAAGCTTTCAACGCTCAGGTGGAATTGATTGAGGCAATAGCAGAGAACCACGACGATGTCCGACTACTTTATGATCCTCGTATTTTAAGGAGAAACCGTCTTTTGATGTAGAGCCTTTCTTTTGTTATTTCGTTATCGCCTCTGTGTAAAGAATCATTACCGGTGACACTCCCTTGACGAGATACACTGGTTCAGACTTAAGCCATTAAAGGCACTAAATGAGAAGAGACACATTCTTGAATTAGATTGCACGTAAGTCACTCATGGAATGGGAAATCGCGCAATGGAAGGACAATGAAAAGTTTTTCTATTTTATATCGATTTTAGGGACGGGATTCTTTTTTCCTCTGCCAAACGTATAGTACAAAACCCAGAAAATCAAACATTTCTCGAATACTATATTTTATGAAGGTAAAAAACAAACAAACAAGGGCTTGACTATCGTGGAATTCTTAATTAAAGATGTGTACCGACACGTAGCGAGTGCCAGTAATTCAGCCGGAAGCAATCTTCAGTCTCTCGCCGACACCTCGACGCCATCTCATGACGAGAACACCCTTGCGAGCAGCGGCTACGACGCACGCCCAGGACAAGCAGGTTGCCGAAGCAAGGGCGTCCGTCCTTCCAGGTGGGTGGGGAGTGTCGACGGTGACGCCCGCCCCTTCATTACGACGCAGGTGGTGCGCAGACGCTTTTGATATGGAGATGCGCCGCCGCCCAAGACGCGCTGATGAGCCCGCGACGCATGAATATGCAGCACTAGCGGCGACGCTTAATAAAATACGCGACCCGCTACGGCCCGCCTCTGCTCCCCACGGCATCCTCAGGCGAGGTCTCCCCTTCTCCTCTGTCCTCATCCTCTTCACAATTGCCGTCCTCGGAAGCGTCATAGTCACCGCAATCGGCCACAGCCAGATTCGCACGTTCAGTGCTCCGTCCTCAGAGATAGGGGGTGAGTTAATCTGAGTTGGATGCTGCGACACATATACGGATTGACGTGAGATCACTCCATCATCATGGTTCCTCATATGCTCTAATCCCCGTTTACATCTCAGTTCAGAATATGCCTTTTATTCTCAAGGTTTCCTATCGGTACACAATTAGTCACAGAAGACAAAACCTACGAAAAATCTTATATCACACAATCATGTTTCCTTTCTATATTAATCTCTCCCAAAATACGATATTTAGAAGAAAATATTACATTTCTCCTTAGAAATTTCGGTAGGAAAAAAACGTTAAAATGGGATAATATAATTTATTGTGAAATGAAAAATATATTGTAAAAGTGGATGAAAAACATAAAATCTTGGAAATAAATTAACTAATGATGCATAATAATATTGTAATAATGTATCGAAATCAGTGTATAATGAAGGTGGTAGTTTAACTGGAATATCCTTAAAACTGCATAACGAAATTTTGTATGATGCGGGGAAATAATGTTTAAAATAAATTACGATTTGGTCAATAATTTTTTTGTTAGTGATAAGTTTTAATATTATTACCAAGATCCTGTTTCTTGGTAAGTCCAATGTATTTAATTCTTCTCGTGAGTTGACTCACTCTAAATAAAATGCTTATTGTTTTCTCTCATATCGGTATTACACTTTAGATGCCTATAAAAACTAGCTGATCTTATCCAGTGTCGCCCTGGAATTTGAATTGCCCTCTTACAAGCCGTTTCACACATTTATACGAAGTTTGTTAATTATAAAATCATTAGATAAATAGCAGGCTCAAACTATTTCAATTTCCAGTCTTCACGTACATCTCCTGCCAAAAATGTTAACTTATCCACATTTTAATCCAAACTGATACGACTGTCACCTTTTATGTACGGATGTTTATATAAACATTGTATATTCACATTAATATGTCATGTCTTTCGTTGTTGTTACTAAAGCAAGTTACTTTCATCCTCAGTGAGAGCATAGGGTTTTCACAAAAATCATACGAATATCCATTTCCGTTCGCGAGTGATGGATGCTTTTTAAAAATGTCGTACGGTCTATATTAGACTGATCGGACAAATTCATCTAGACTGAGAAATGTCCATAAAACAATTTCTACTGGTCAATCATTCAAACAAACATTCATCTATGTATAGAGTGTCCTTACAATCTGAGCGTAGCTATCAACGCCTCTTAATGGATCGAGCGCTGGTCTAGTCAGTTCGGGTGGGGTTGAACCCATCGTGAGATAATGAAGGACTTTTTATCAACGTTCAGAGTAACTTCATCTTCTGTCAAACGAGCACGGCATTTAGTGTTAAAAATGACCAGAGCACGATCACCTTCCACGTCTCCTTTCTAGTACATTTGAGACAGAGAAATCGCGTAGCTCTGCTGTTTGTGATCCTCAACGTTACTGGAAAACACTCACTTCCCAAGGCAAATTCAAAATATTTATTTAGAAGACGTTTCATTTGTTACTTATCACATATGAATGTATATTTAATGTATTAAACATTTAAAATCTTCCGAGAAATTCCTCAAGGAAATGAACCATAGAAACGTTTATTTCCAAAGTAATTAATAAAAAAAGATATTGAAATTACCATTTGCAAATTACTCTAATTTACATTTATAGGGGGATTAAATTAAAAGGGAGAAGTGTAATTAATTAAGAAAACGGCACAATAAATTTGTCGTGTTTTCTTTCCTGAAATTCCCTATATTAGATTCTTAAGAAAATTATTGCAATGTTGCACTTTTTTTTTCTTATCGCTCAAACAACAGTACTCTTTTAATGGTGTCTGGAGACTCAATAAAACGGCGGAATATTTCTCTTCTTTTTGAACGGTTGACTTTTTCTCAGTGTTATTAATTTTTCTTGTCTGAAGTGATCGTAGAGTGTGGGAAGGAGCGGTTGGGTCGGAGAGAGGTCGACGGCAGTTGGTGAGGGTCGAAATCCAAGTTGTGCTTCCCGTTTAATTAGCTGCAGTTAAATATTTCACGCGTGCACGAGATCGTGTGCGAGGGTTGGGCTCGCAATGGATTCGTGAGGGCGCTTCGAGGTGCCGCCATATTTAACGGAGGTCGGCAGCAATTACTTCGGTTTTCATAAAGCGCCCTCTTGTGGCTGTTGTGGAATGATGGGGTGAAGTGGCGAGGTTCAAGACTTGTTGTGAGCTCGTCAGACCAAAGATAGGGGGTTCAAAATATTTTACGAAAAGTTCGCTTTTGGATGTCTTGATGGAAGTCGTCATGATTTTTGTGTATACTACTCGACTATTATATCGGTAGAAGTTCATGGTTTTTACAAATTAGATTGGCAGAAAATAACTATTCTTCCTTCTAATGTATATTATCTAACTTGAAATAAATATGTAAATTCAAAGTCGAAAGATAAAATTTAACACGTTTTGAAATTATTACGAAAATGTGTACAGAATTAACATCTGTATGGTATAGATAGTTCCAGAACCCAAATGATGAAGAATATTCAAAAACATCTGCGAGATTAAATTAATTTTGTATGATTTTTTTTCTTTTATTAGACATGTAACTAAATATTCCATCACTCATTACGGATAAGTCCTGATGAATTCTTGCAAAGTTCAAGAAAAGAGATGACTAACTCCCTTCATCATGTGACCGTCCCGATAGACACGATTCAACGACTCAGCAGTGGTATCTACTGGTAACGATGTAACCATTATTTTCACGATTTATTCAAAGTGCTTGGGAAAGCTTTTGAAAGATAAATAGATGCGAAGACTTGACATGGTAGGACTTCAGTAAACATAGGATTCTCCTGGTTAACGTCAAACAGAATGAGTGAGACGGTGTCTTTATCGACAGTGGAAACATCATGGTGTGGGGGACATCCCCTGCGTTTTCATAAGCAAACCAATCACATTTTTTTTCTTTAAGTAGCATCAATATTGATTTTTTTATTCAGGTATATTATGTGAATTTAAATAAATGTTCTGAACCACTGATTCTTAAGGAGGTCTCTTGTAACTTTTTAATTACTGATAGACTTAACATCACAAATTAGTTCGTTGCCAATAAACAAATATTAATTTTCAACATATATATTCATTAAACGTGATATTATAATACCGCTGAAACACGAACATGACAGAATCACGCTCACATTGAATAACTGACCAGAATTTTCTTTATACGACGGTGAAGGAGCTTTAAGTATCTATATCTCTTAATTAGTTTCCTTTTACATCGAGTTCTTTGGAAATATCTTTCTTGTTCAAAGATAAAATTTCGTATAAGTATCTACGTTATATTTTTATCAAAATTACATGTAACAAATTTACAATCAAAGAGTTTTTTTCTCGACAGAAAATATTACGTATCAACTCTTGTGAAACAGTCTTACAACATTTTAAAATTATACTTTTTCTAGACGTATCATCTAAACTTCCTTGACTGGCATCGGTCGACATACGGAAGTAGGAGATAAATGAAATTGCTATAGATATTTCAACTTAACGTTGACGTGCACGATGTTAAAAAGAATTTGAGGGTAAGTTTGAGTAATAGTTTTATTCTATATTTTTTATTGTTGTCACAACAACCCGTGTTTATGGAAATACAATTAGGGATATCTTTTTACGTTCCTTCACGTTTTCTCTTTCTCTTGTTCTCGAGAGGCTTGTTAGGGAAAATTGTACGGACCGTGGTCGGTGACTACTGCAGCATGGGTTGAAACCGTTAACAAGTGTATACTGCTAGTGAAATGGAATCGGATAAAAATGTGATATTTTACGTCGACTGGAATTCGAGGCAGCTACCGTTAACATAACTCCATTGAAAGAAGCTTTAACAGAAATTATTTAACAAAGGAGGGTTGTTTCCATGAAATTGAGTCAAAATACTGAAAAATATTACAACGCAGAAGCTTTGGTAATTTGTTTTTCTGTAATGGCTCACAGAAGGAGAGAAAAAAAACGAAATAATACTTGAATATTCTAAAATAACAAAAACACTGAATGCCAATATACATCTCTTCGAAACATATATTTACTTGATACTTTATGATATCGCGTGTGAGATTGACTTTAGTTTTATATTTATAGAACTCTACAGTGATAGAGATGACGGCAAATGATAAAATAGTCGAAGCGCGGGCAGTGAATCATTTTGTAGTATTGATACATTTGGACCAAATCTCATGAAAACAACCTTCCCTAATCAATATATTGGTCAATATCCTCTTTTGAGTGAAAGTATTTTTTTTAAAATTATTATTATTCTTATATTTCATTTCCTTACTTTCAACCCTGTTCTCTAGCTATCTAATCACTAGGCGAGTCCTTCCTCCGTTTCTTTTCATTAATTTCTCTCCTTTTATTTTATCCTTTTCCTTTTCCTTAATTATCTGTCCCTATATTTATTATTCCCCCACTCCTTCGTACTTCCTTGTTTCTGTTTCTTCGTGTACTGGAATGTCTTGGCCATATCAGAGTAATGATACTGACTCCACCTCGAAGATGTTCGTCTCATCAACGACGTAGCTAATCTCTTTTATATATGTCTCTTATTACCACACTCTTTGCCCCAAATTCTTCAAAATCATTATAATCATTTTCCTCGTTTATATAACTCGTCCAATCTCGTGCAACCAATAATCCCCTTCCTCTCAACTTTCGAAACCAGTTGGCACGTGCCACACCATACATAATATGTTCAACATTGACAATACCTTTTCCACATTCTAAGTGAAAGTATGTAACGATTCGTTCCGATGCATTAATCATGCGATTTTCTAAATTTTTGGTTAGATGCATTTAATGCTCAACCGCGTGCGTCGCCGTCGCCGCCCCTGTGCCGTGGGCGGAGCAAGTGGCCGCCTGCGAAAGGGGGTCGATTTCACGAGTCGCGTGGGGTAAACAACCGAGATGCTTCCTGGCCTCTTCCCCCGCGCTGCACTGCTCCTACTTTCGCGAAGCATCTGCGTAAATTGCGGCCTCCGCTCTTCTGATATCTGGAGCAATTATTCTCACAAGCGCCGAGAGGAGGATGAAAGTGGAATGGGAGGAAGAGGGCAGCGACAGTTGCGGTCTCGGAAGTATCTTGTTGCGCCCCTCATTTTTCTGTACGAAATGAAAATAAAATTTAATTTCGTAAAGAGATAGACAAAGCAGATGAAATGAATCTGGCGTATTACGGAGTCCATAAAGCGCAACAAATATTTTTAAAGCATTCGAATAATTTTCATGCATCTAAGTCCAACCTATCATTCCAGTCTTCTTGAAATGATTTTAGAGAAAAAGTTCACAAATTTATCGGATGTGACAAATGAAATAGAAACATTGAAATTCTTCATTAAGTTTGAAATTTTAAATTTGAAAACCTAATATTGATCTAGTGACGAAGTTCGTTAGTTAAAATAATGAAATGTGTTAAAATGAATACTGAACCATCATTAAACCCCTCATGTAACAAACATTCATTGGTTTTCTTCCAATGATGTCGAAGAACAAAAATTTTCTCGTAATGTCAACTGAAATCCTCTTCTTTAAATCTCCTTAAGTACAGTGCTGGGAATGGATTTAATCAGGTTTCCCAAAAGTTCCACAACGAGAATTTCAGAAATGTCGGGTAAAATTTGTGATTTATAATTCCAAGCAACTTTTCTTACTTTAGATTCATAAAACTCATAATCACTTTGGTTGGCGTGAACTTTCCTGTTCATTCACGTATGTATATGATGAAATATGTTGGGCAAAAATACTTATGAGTATATTATTATTATGTAAGTCCATTACCAGTATTATATGGAAGAGTATTCTAATATATTGGAATCGTTCAGTAAGAAGAGAGACGTATTTAAAAAAATTACGACTATATAGGGAACGATAGAGAGAAGAAACATTTACTTTCAATATTAAAACGTCCAAACAAACATTACCTACAGAATGAAAGAAAAACAGTATAAAGAAGAAAAATTAAAAGGAATGTGGGTTAATGATCCAAAATATGAGCAAAAAATAAAAAATGACCTTTCGTACTCCTCTCTAGTGTTATTAGCTTTACTCTTCTAAAACTTATTATGTACATAGGTTGTAATTTACAACCTATGCCAGTAAATTGATTAGTATACCTATTATTTTCATTAGTTCTAACATTTGTTTATTAAGCTGTATTATTAGAGGAGAGGCATTGTACCCCCTGAGCGCACCCCCTCCTCAAATTCTGCGAAGGTTCTTCCACGAACACTGTCCTTCTGGTATTAGTCCGATGTTTCTGTAAATCCTTCATCACTATCTTCATTTGTGCGAAACAGAGAAACTACTATCCCCAAGGTCAACAGCTTCATCAACTTCACCACACGATACGACGGACATCAGATTTATTGAAAAGACATCTGTGGGGTTTGAAAAGTTTTTGTCTGTCAGTTTAACATTACTCCCTAGTCGACGAGGAGCAGTGGATGAACGCACTATTAAATCCTGATCTCAAATGTGGATCTGACGTGAATAAAGCCTCGTTTTCATAGTGAGGTGGACAAGAAATGTACGTAATTACAGCCCTTCAAATAGTGATGGGTTCCAAATCCAGGAATAAGAATTGTTACCAGCTTGCCGAGCCATGGATTAACATTAGTTTATATATTTGTTTTAAATGTTTTTCACGAACCATTTACATCAACTATTCCGGAAATTATGAACTGATGTAAATTTCTCATAACCTACACTCTGCCGTAAAATTATTGCTTACAGAATAAAACACTCTTCAATAGCTGTACTCTTCGCCCTTGGTTATGGCACACAATACCACAAGAACTGAAAGGTCCAGTAAAACAAGTTGAATATGGTCAAAAACCTTTGATTTTGAATTGAAACCCCAACATCGATCGACCGAGAGATGAAACACCCCCCTCAGCATTTCCACTAAGACCCCCCCCCTTACAACAGATTTATCATTACTTGTAACTAAGTATTACACCTTGATGCTTGACACTTGAAAAAAAGTTGACAAAATTAGCTGGTAGACGTGAGGGACTTTTGTATAGAATACTTGTATCGTTTTCAAGGAAACCCTATTGGTATCCTTTCTGAGGAAATTTATTTTAATCCGCTTTACTTTTGTAATACATCAAAGTCTCACAGTGAAACTATTTAGTGTATGAAAAAAACATTATCAGTATTACGATGGTAAACTAAATTGAAGATAATCTTGACGGGTTATCCGTTCTGTAAGAGGCGTCCATAAACTAAATACATGTAAATGGAACTAGTCTTGCATGTTCCTTGATTTGTAGTTGAAGTGAAAGAGTGAATGGACTGTCACAGAGGCGCTGGTGGAGACGTCGGCGATAGCAGGCGTGTGGCGATGGAGCAGTGGAGGTGTTGGTGAAGGGGTGGGGGAAGGTAGTGTCGTCGTCGTCTCCACCGCGACGCCCTTCATACGGTGGACTTTAATAAAATGCGGAGGTGACAGCGCCGCGGCGGCTGCCTTATTCGGCAGTTTCGAGTGATGGGCAGGCGCAGCGCGGCGCGATACGGCGTTCGCTGTAGACGAGGAGATACAAGCGAGACCAACGGCGTACAATGACGATCGGGCACCCCACGCGATGACTTTGAGCGAGGAACATTCTATGCTCAGAAAAAAGATTAATTAATGAAAATATTTCTGGTTGTTTGTGAAGGTTAATTGCATTAAATGTTTTATCTCTTTGAGAAGCAAGACAGTTGAAAAATCATCATACTCGGGGAAAGTTATTTTCTTTCGAGGAAAAATTTGATGAAAGAGAGAAGAAGGTTGTTAGTAAATAATATAACTATTAGGGTAATTTCATGCACAGAGAGATTAAGAATGTAAATGATACAAAAGTCAACGTCTCGCTAATACACTTATGCAATTCGTTCTTCCCACGTATCTATTCGTGTAAATATTCTCGGACTGTATTCATGTATCAGCTGATAGGAAATGCCTCATCATGGATTTGCGGTTTGGTAGACTAAATACTGAAAATTCACATGCCCTACAACATAATTGAGTTGTTTACGTGGTCTGTAGTGAAGTGTTGGAATTCAATACTACGGCTGCAATCGTCTATTGTATTTAATGGACAATATTGGGTACTATGATTTACAAACTTGTCATTGGTTAACAGCGGAAACTGAGACTTATAATATTGTAAATAATCAAGATATTTACCCCAAAAAATGGATTAAGATCTATTTTTATATTTAAAACTAGCTCAGTTTCTGACGATGCTCGATCTTTTTCTCATCAAAATACTGCGAGGAAAAATAAACAGAAATGAGTGTATTATCTATGTACCCTATTCCTATCAAGGTTTTTCAACTGACGTAGGTAAAGTCCATTCCGCTTACAAAAGTGGTCTCGCGCTAACTTCAAAATACGTTGGTTTCTATGACGTCGGCTACTCATCAGACTTATAGTCTATCTTAACACCCGAATACAATATAGTGATGAGAATCACTTCATAATACTGATAAATCACTGCGTAAATACGACGTGCTAATACTCGTACTCTGTGAAGGAATTCCCTTCGCTGCCTCCCCTCGCCCCAGAAAGAGAGAAAGATTACATTAATTTAATGATCGATATTGTAAAATTATCTCACGTTCTCAAGAATCCTTGAAAAATTGTTCTGTAAGCGTCTTCTAGATTTTCTATCAAAAATAACATTCTGATAATCAACACGGTTTTCGGAAATCCTTTGCCACCACCAGCACCGTATTTTCTTTCTAAAAAGATGTTTCCACTTCTCTTGACCACAAGAAAATCCTCAGGGTGTTTTTCTTGATATATCTAAAGAATTCGATGTCATCGATCATGACATTCTCCTTTCAATTTGCATTCTTTAGGCATTCATAGACATGCGCATCAAGGGTTGACTTCCTATTTAAAAAAAATCAACAGGTCGAAATATCGTATACCAAAAATAAAGTACTCCAGCATTGCCTCTCAGGAACAAAGTCACTTGCTCGTGGAGTTCCCCAAGGTTCAATTCTCGGATATATACTCTTTTTATTGTATGTGAACGACATGTCATCCTCCACATCAGATTGCAAAATGGTTCTTTTTGCCGATGACAATAATTTACTATGTAAACATGCCAACGATCAAAAAG
Source organism: Laupala kohalensis (assembly GCA_002313205.1). Classification (NCBI taxonomy): domain Eukaryota; kingdom Metazoa; phylum Arthropoda; class Insecta; order Orthoptera; family Trigonidiidae; genus Laupala; species Laupala kohalensis. The sequence continues at coordinate 1,208,259 of NNCF01126031.1, read as the reverse complement.
TTTTGTCTAATCTCTCGGCTTGGTTCCATGCAAATCGCCTCATTGTAAACACTGACAAAACAGTGCCTATGTCATTTCACCTTAGTATCATAAAATCTTTACCCCAGGTTTCTCTTTCGTTAAACGGAACACAATTAAAAACTGTTACTAATACAAAGTTTTTAAGTCTCCATATTCAAGAAAATCTCAAGTGGAATTGTCACGTTGACAATCTTAATTCCAAAATAAGTAAATTGTGTTACGCATTACGAATCTTAGTTAATATTGTTAGTGCAAATATTTCCCGTTGCGTATATTTTGCAAATGTTTACTCCCATTTACTTTACGGCGTTATCTTCTGGGACAATTCTGGACAGAGCGTCCAAACTTTCAGAATTCAAAAGAGGGTAATTTGTAAATCTCACCCCCAAAACTCTTGTAAACCTTAATTTAAGAAATTAAATATTTTAACACTTCCCAGCTTTTATATATATGGGACTGTCGTGTTTCTTAAGACCGAATTACTGAAACGCTAATCTAGTTTCGTACAAAACAGTCTTGTTTTCGAACACAATACTCGCAATAGGAATAGTATTCATGATACTAGAGTGTCTCTGCCAAAAAGGGCCGTATAATTCGGGAATCGTTCTATATAATTCATTGTCCAAAATATAAAAGATATTATTAAATTGAATATCTTCAATTTCGCGGTTAAAAGCACCAGTACTTCTACAACGAAAAAGGATTGATTGATTTTCTTTACTGTTTCTATAAAAGATTTTTTCAGTTGCTGTTGCTTTTGTTATAAAACATGTGCAAAATTAAGCGTCACAAAGAACATTTAATATAACTTTAATTAATTTTTGGCGAGGTTCAGTCCATGAGGCCTGCTCTTCCACCTCACCGTTAGACTTGGGAAAGGGAATTGGGAAGGAGAGATGGTGGGTAGCCGGGGAACTTATGGTACCGAACCGACATTTGTCTGGAGTAGGCGAGTTAAACCCCAGCTGAAAACCTCACCTAATTCGGCCGAGTAGGGTTTGAACCCACGCTCTACCGCTCAGGGCAATCTAGTGTGGTCTAGTGATAGCATCTTCGCTTCCACGTAACATTGGTATTATTATGGATATGAGAATTGCAGTGTATTATATGTAATTGTGAGGAATGTGCGAGTCATATTTAAACCCATCACAACATTACCTCTCAGAGTTGCTCGCGGAGTTCCCCAAGGTTCACCGCTCAAGCCACTTACTCGCGGAGTTCCCCAAAGTTCAATTCTCAGTCCTATACTCTTTATGTTGTATGTTTATTTCCTTCGAAGAAAGTTTAAGAGTATAAACGTAAACATGACACCGAGAGCCTTGAAGTGGTTCCTGTGTCGCGATCAGTCGCTCCTTTACGGGAACGCCCCACATTTTTCCCTTCATCTCTTCGCTTCCCTCGTTTCTCTCCACCCTCGCGTGTTCCGTAGTACACACCGCTCAGCCCCCGCTCCGTCTCCATCTTCCATCCACGACGCGGTCGCCCTAAACGAGCGCGATTGATGGCCCTTCATCTCACAGGGCACTGCGAATCCCTCGTGTATTGTGAATGACTCGACGATGGACATCAACTACGGAGTCACGAGAACTCAACGGAATGAGGATATTGTCTTTAGTTCTCCTCAGTTCTTCGTTGATCAACGAACTGGTATACATTTTACCTCAGACTAGCCGACCCGACAGACGTTGTCCTGTACAAATTGCAATAAATATGTTTGTGATCGTTTTGTGAATTAGTGAAAAGCGATTAATTTACATCAGAATCACAGTTCAACTGAAAAAACTGAAGAAAAAAAACAACAAAAAATTTCAACCAATTATGTCATTCCTATCGTCATTTATGATCGAGAGTGCATACAATAATTATGATTTTTGAAGTTAGTTCGAATTTTCCAAGTTTCCTTTGTAATTGTCCCGAATATTTTTTCCTGAAAACTTTTCCAGGGTCATAACGAACAAAACAGAAAAATAATTACGCATATCCATCTTTCGAATCGTGAGTTATGGTCTAGAGTTCATACAAAAATCCCATAGGAAAAAGCATTTTCAGTTTTTCCTGAATTTTCCGTGAAACTTCCAATTTTTCTTGCCTTAAAAACGTTATTACGAATTTTACAAAAAATATTTTTTAATTAGTCAAATCGGTCCGGCCGATCTCAAGTGATCCGCTTACCAACAAACAGCATTTAATTTTTATTAATAGAGATTAGCAACCCGCCTCGACTTTACTCGGGTGTTTTTGTTATGTTGCACTTAAAATTTTCTCTCTTCTTTACAATAGTCGAAAATTGCATGTCAAAATGTTTGTTTCACGCGAATCATCTAAAGCTGAGTAGCGCGCCGCAGTGACGGCGGCTGCTTGTAAAACTAAAACACTTGTAAAACGTAAACCATTCGTCCAAATTTTACGATTTATAGGCAGTCTTTCTAAGATGTACCAAACATAGGATGCATTCTATCAAATTACTCTCTTTAGTTGAAGTATTTTTACACGTCCATTTTCAATAAGTCTTTTTCGATCATTTAGGTTAACCTTTGTAGATAGACGTATGCGTTTTTGTAGAACTCTTTGTGACGAACAATATTGCCACTCGTAGTTGTCACGTACCTCTGACCGTTTAGACAGCGGAAGCGAATATACGTCTACGAAGATTGATTTTTCCCTCGACTTGTCTATTATTGTTATTGCCTATTACTTGTGATACATAAGGTAACAAAATGTATACTAAAACCGTACCAGAGAACATATCTAAGAAGAAAGAAAATAATCACATGAATGGTGTTCGAACGCATGAAGGAACAAAACAAACAACAAACAAACTGTAAGGCGAAAGATGGCTTGAGCCTAAACACAAAATAAATGTTTTAATAATAATTATTATTATAAATATTTTTATTTTATGGAGGGACTTAGAGTCCGTGCCCTTTATAGAAACCCTAAAATGTGCCTTGGGCTGTGGATACTCCCTAGAATTCACTCTCAGTGAACTGGATATTAAAATATGAGTCATAAAAAGTAACAATATGAATTAAAACGATTTAAGAATACCTCTTGTATTTAGTCACTGAGAAAAATGTCTAAATAATACAATATAATCTTCGGCGCTGATAACAGTGTCCACTGGAAGTGTAGTTTTGATTATATGGTATGATTGTGTAACTTCAGTGACCAAGAAACTAAAAAATATGTGCAATCTACGACGTTCTAAGAGCAAATACATACAAAGTACAATCTTTTTAGTTGTTTTTCTTCATAAAGTTCTATAGTTCAACCTTAAAGATAATATTTATTTTCTCTAATTATCATCCTTTTGATTTTAGAGGAGAAGTTACAGAATGTTGAGTTAGACCTGTGATCGTGAAAGAAACACTCACGCACCAATCATGAACGAATCATACTACGTACAAACTCTTGACATTTCTGACAGAATTAGTAATTTATCCAAATCTGGTGAAATCGAATGGAACAGGAAAACATGCCAAGTTTCTGGGAGATGCCTATTGAAGTATATTGATCTCTTTGATCGTGGGTTTCACGACTAATCTTGGGACGTTTCAAAATTTAATTCTATGAGACACGAACGAGGTGAATTGATACAATTGAACACGGCAGAAGAAGGTTCTAATCATAATTAAACTTACTATAATCCTCGTATTCCGCGGAAATTTGAAGAGTTTCTGGTGAATCAAACATTAGGGTAGAAATCAGTTTCTAAATTTGAAGCGAATAATAAATTACATTAATGTGTTAAAAATACTTATACTTTTCAGAAAAAGTGCTATTTTCTTGAAAACGCTATTTTTAGTTGGTCGAGATAGAGGGTGTAAGTCCAGTTATTTATTTTTTATTGTGTTTTTTCCACAAAAATTTCCAAAATGCTGGAGTATAAATTCAATCCCCTCTACCGGGCCTGTACTTAATCTGAGAAAGAAAGAACGGATGCAAGTTGAGGTAAATTTTGGTCTAGTTTATTTTTGAAAATATATAAAATCTTCGTATAGCGAAGTTTTCATATAAAAAATAAAGAAACAAAATAATGCGCGATTTAAAAAAAACTCTGTTTTTTCTTTCATATTCCCCAAACTTTTTCGAGGGAACTAACTTGAAATTCGTAATTAACGCCCTCAAAATCACTCACAAGCAAAAATTCACTACTCCAAAATTTTCCGGTGAAAAAACCTAATGACTAAACTAATTAGGCAATTGGATATGGAGAACTGTCATTATCGAACGATCCAATGAGAAACATCATTAATAGAATGTTCCAAATTGTAGTATATGCAGATGATCTATGCATTCAAAGCAGAAGAAGAAATTATGTCAAAGAGCAGTACATTAAACTGGTGGAACCAGCAAAAGAAATTGGTCTACTAATAAATGTTAATCAAACAGTAGCTAAGATTCGGACACAAAGTAACCGTAAATTTGAAGCATATTCAGTTGGTAACATAGAAACAGTTTCTTCGTTCAGATACAGAGAGCAACAAAAGGAACAAGGAACATAACGTAGTTGAATAAGTACAGTTTTACAGACTAAGATGGGCTGGACATGTACAAAGAATACATGATCATAGAATAAAAAAAACTCAGAAAGAAATACATAAAGGAGACCAAGGGGAAAACCTAGAAACAGATGGGAGGATGCAGTTCGAAACGATGCTTGGGATTTACTACAATTGAGGGATTGGAAGAGCAAGGTAGAGGATGGAGAATTTTGGAGGCCATGGTTCGCACTGGGCTGTAGCGCTACAGAAGAAGAAGAATTACATACACATTAGAATAATTAACATATTTTTCTTTGACTGCGATTACGTAGACAATCTCATCTGTAACATTACTCTGTTCTTTATTCACTCTTTTCTTTATTACGTTTCTATTATTGAAATTAACGAAAGTGAAAATTTAATATCACAAAAGTAGAGAAATGGGGAACTTAACGTATGATTTTAGAATATAATACCCAGGGTACGCCGGACACAATGAGCTGAATTTCAGACCTGTGGACTGATGATTTAATACCAGAATGCCCAATAATTGTTGTTTTAAATTTCTTTTCAAATCTAGGGCTCTGTCGGGTAGTTCTGTTAGTAATAAATAATAATACTGACTAGTAGATATTAGAGTATAGTAATGGACGTGGTAAAAAAGGGAGTGGGAGTCGAAGTTTTGCTTCTCAAAAATCGACTTCATATCCAGAGATGGAGAAAAAAATATTGTTTTGGATTCGCGATTTAAAAAAAATCAATTTATAGTGCTATAACGTTAGTTGATAGATGGAATTTAGGAAATACGTATAAAGTATTCTCATTCACTACATATTAATTATTGAAATATTGATTTTTTAATTCCTGTCTAATTTTTATCGAGAACTACTTTTGAAATTTTGATGAAATTCATAGAATAGAGTGGGATGAAAAATTGATGGCAAATGGTTTCATTTTTGAGTAGGTTCATTTTTGGATTTTAATATTACTAAAACGAGTAAAAAACGGGATTTATGCTTTCTAAATAATTTGCTCACTATGGGAATGGGAAAGTCAAAGCCTCCTGAAGCGAAATGAAAGATGTTCCATGCTTTCTATGTACAGTCTATGTTTATTAAAGCCTTAATACAAGCAGTGAAAACCATAAAATCTCTGAGTGTGGTAAATGAATAATTACCAACGTGTGGTATGGATGATATTGTTTATACGAAATCGCTGTACTACAATTCATGTTAAAGTGTACAGAGAAAAAAATAATACCTTTGTCCTGGGAAATAAAAAGCACAATTGAACTTCAACGAATTAAATCTCAAAGTCAAGGGAGACAGCCATTTGGGGATATGCTCTGTGCTTTTATGATCAGCTGATTTTTTGTGAGGTTCGTGTCAGATAACCTTCGTGTCTAAATGAGTTGTTATAGAATTGAAAGAGGTAAGATATCACGGAGCGATGTGAGGAGCAAGTCACGAAAAAAGTTGTCGACAAACACTCGAAAAAATTTCTTCCAAATTGATGGAATCATAATGCAAATTACATCGTGAGTGACGTGATTGCGTGATTGGGTATCGCAAAAATTTCCAATAGGTGTAGTGACAACGCTGTGTAACACTTGAATAGTTAATGGGTGCCACTGTAAATCCAGCAGGGGATAAAAATACTAAATGGTTTCCCCATCAAGTTTGTGAATGTTAGGGTGGTCAGCGGTTCCCCACTTTTACATAAATCATAGTATAAGTTACTGTCATAATAACGATGTAATTTTAATCCAACATAAGCTCTGGAATTCGGGATTTATTAGTCTTTGTACTAAATTTAATGTATGGTTACTTTTTTGTCAATGGTCTTAAAATTCTCTTTTTCCATTCATTATCAAACATATTTTTAATGCCATGAAAATTTCTCAAATTCTTAACATTGGAATTAACTTAGATATTGAAGGTATGGTATTAGCCTGAAGAACACGAATGTTTACTGTTCCAAATTGCGTTAAAAGTCTAGAATATTTTGAAACTTCTGTATCACTATGAGAATAATCAAATGTTTAAAATAGCTCCTTTGTTCATTTCGTGTTTGGACTCGTGAATACATGAGAAAAGCATAAAAGCCTGAGAGCCATCCGCACTTGCTCAAGAAGAGCCCGTTGTGGTTGGCAGGTAGCATGTAGCAACTGTGGATGCGTTTCATCGCAACCTCAAAGGCGGGCGAGTTCCAGTCCCTTCATCCGCTTCCTCTTTTCGTCTCTAGCGTCCACCAATGCCCAGCCACCGCCTCCATCACAATGCCACCGCCACCGCCATCACCATCACCACCGGCCCCTTGCGGTTCGTTTCATCTCGTAAGCGGTGGCGGTGTTCTCCCAGCAACTTAGGGCGCTTCTGCAGAATGCAGGCGCCGCGCCGCGGCCTACAGCTTAATGACCTTTGATCCTTCCATGAATTACTGTACATCCATAAATGCGTGTGGGATATTTTGGATTGCAGGGTTTGAAGAAGATTTCTCAGTTTAATTTCTTAACAGATATATTTATTGAGACGACAGGTGCTGTAGGTTTAATGGTTTTTGATAGCATGGAAATGTTTCAAGACTTTGACTTAAGAACTATTTACAAATATATTAAGTAGTTTTAATAGTTTCTCATTAAACTATTTCTTGCATTTATTTTCACTGAAGCTATATAAAATAATGAACATATTATTGATTACATTTGTAAGCATTAATTTTGGAAATTATTAGAATTGGTTTTTGACATATATAAACCGATCCATGTTTAACTAATACGTTTTACACAGATCTCTCATAATTTTTGAAACATGACACCTCGTACTATATAAGTTTATTTTTTTCTGTTCATACTGTGGACATTTAAGATATTATTTGTTTGTTCAGCCATAAAAATAATTTATTTATTACATATTACAATATAATTTTATAAAACGTTCTGGTTTTATGAGAAACCATTTAACTAAAACATTGCTGATTAGAAATGTAGGTTGGCAGAAATGAAGGCTGTTAATGTATTCCTAGCATGGCTTACCACAACAGATCAGGTGGAGGTGGTGTACAGACTTCCGGAGACAATACTGGTGGCGAAGTTGATTTGCGGCTTTGCATCGCAAAAGAAATTCCCCAATTCGACTGCCGTTTGTCGCCATTTTTACCCGGCAGAATTGAGAAAGCTGCTCATGTGTTTGGACTGCTCAGTGTTATTGAGACAACGATGACGAAAATTTAGTATAAATGAAGCTTCGAATGGCATTAGATGACTTACCTTATAAAATATTCTTTATAATAGAGGAATACATGGTAAAAAGATAGGACATTTAGACGTTTAAAACATTTGAACTTTTTATGACACTGAATTAACTCAAATTTCAATGTTTATAAAGCTGTATCTTTTGCTTTGTGACAAATGGTATTTATTTGACACGTTAGGGCAATACAGACTATTAAAAATTGATATATCCGACGAGATTTTTTAAAGATTTCATGTTATTACATGTCGGAAGCGAAACGTGATTTACCATTTGCCAGTCGATATGTATTTCATAACCGTGTTTACTTTTGTTATTTATGTTAACATTAGTAGATATTTCTGTTCGGGTGTTTCCTATTTTTCTGATGTAGTTTACAATTGCATAGAACTAAGATTTAAGTTATCATAATAATTAAAAGAAAATATTTCTCTTTTTTTACGATATCCTGTTCGGTGTATAAATGGTAATTTGTTAAAACAACAACTGTGTTTGAAATTCATAAATTGATTTGCGTGTATTTGCGTTATCGCATAAGGATATCATACTTCCGCATATGATTGAAAAGGGTAGTTTTTTTGTAATTCAAGAAAGAGGTTTTATTCTGTAATATATACAAAATGTATTTGATCACAAGATCAGTTGCTTTTTAGTCGATAAGGACGGAGGAAGTTGATAGAGCAAAACGGTGATAGTTTCATCACACTGTTTCATTTTAAAATTGTTGTTACATCGGGATTGTCACGATAACTATTTCATGCAACGAAATCTAGTGAAGAGTGGTCAAACTCATAAAAAGTGATAGGTGGCTCTAAACTTGAAAAACAAAACTGCCAGCAGATCATAAAAATTTGGAGACATATAATTTCTTTTTGATGAAATCTTTAAGAATGGACGAAAAGAAACTTTTCATAAAGGACATTAGTAAGAAAGTTCCTGGGATATTTTTTCGTGATACCAAAAGAGTAATACGGAATTGAGACGAATAAAATTAACACGATCGACGGAGGAGCGCACGACAACAAAAATGGAAACTTTTTTAGACAAAGTAAGCAAATAAGTCTGGATACTGATTTTCAAAGGATTAGATTATTTAAAATGCGAGCAAGTAACTAATAGCTAGGTACTACAAAACTTCAACAGCGAAACATTTAATTGCAGTGAGGAGTTTAACATTCTCGCCCTCTCGATTTCTGCAAGACAGCTTAGTGTGCAGTGCAAGTAGTCTTCCGGGTGAAAGAAAACACGTGCCGCCGAGCGGAGACTTTCTCTTAATCAAACTCGAGACCTGGTGTCTCTCTCGGAGGGCATATGTGGAAGCGAGGAAGGACCCGGGGTGCCATTGAGGGCGCTCCGCGTGACGGTCGCTCTGCCGTGGGCGAGGGATGGGATGGTCAGATGCCGCTGCCACCATCTGCACCGCGGGGCGACGGCCAGCCGAGCGGCAACGCGTTCCCCTCTTCTACCTCCTCCTCCTCCACGCTCTCTGTATTTTATCCCTCAATTTTCTGAGCGGATGGTCGCCAGCGCGAGGGGTAGATTGAAAATTGTCTTTCATGTATTCGATACAGCGAGCGCCGCGATTGCCGCAGTCGGGCCATATGCTCCCTCACCCCTCGCGCACCGCCGACATCGCCACCGCTGATTGAATCCTTTCCGGACGCGACGCGGAGAGGATTTTCCGTGCGGCCGACGAGCCTGCTCCTCCGCCTATGGCGCGCGTGTTGTGGCAGCGCCGGCTCAGCCGCTCGCTCGTCTGTAAGCCGTCGGGAGCAAACACTCTTAGACGCCCCGCGCGCCGTCTCCGCGTCCCTACGCGCACTCTTGGGTCCGCGGAGCGCCGTCGTCGCAGCCTTCGCCTGTTTTGCGGGCGGCTCAGCGCTTGAGTGCGAAGCGCCGCGTCGGAGCCGGACGATCAACGCGGATTAAAAGCCCGATCGGTGACGTCATGCCGCATTAATTCGGCTGGGCAGAGGCTAGGAAGTGCCCGCGACGCGTGGGGGGAGTTGGGCATATGCTGCAGCTATCTCGAGGCTCGCGGCGAGAGCACATCAAAGTTTCAAGCGGGTTCGGGGCAGCGTGCGTGTCGAAGCTCGCAATAAATGAATAGCGCGTCACGCCAAGCGACGAGGTAGCCCCGATCTGTCCACCGTCGCCGGAGCGACGCACCCGAATGTGACCGCCGACCAGCAGTCCATCGGCCTCACGTCAGTCACGAGGCGATGGCTCCAGTGCCACCGGCGTCGCGACGTTTCGGTTTGTCGTCTTGCATTATGCAAGGTGAGACACTCCCGGAAAAAGAGCGCAGTCAGTGGCTGAGTAGCGGTGGTCGCCGGCTGCAAATTGGCGAGCCGTGTCGGAGCGCGCATTTAGCCGCGGTTAATATGTGCGGCGCCGTCGCATTATTCACTGGCGTCAATTAGGGAGCGGCGTGGCGGGCGCTGTCTCCATGGCGTCCGGCCCCCGCACCGCTGCCTTGTCGCCCACCTCCGTCAACCATCATCCCCGCGTCCCTCCGCGTCCCGCCACCCGACCGGGAGGGCGAGGGCAGTGCCATGCCGCCCCTGGGGACGTGTTTCGCCCGCCGCTTCCCCGCGCGCTCGCGCTGCCAGGGCGCCAGAATTGCATTAGAGGGATCAGTGCTGCCACAATTACAGCGCAGATTGACCCGCGCGAGGTCGCGCCCCGGACACGTCCGTCGGGCGCTCCCTCGCCGCACTTGGCGCTTCCCATCAGAGATGGAGGCGGGGGTGGCGGGGGTGGCGGGAGCGACGCTGAGTCAGCGGCGCGTTATGTATTTACGAGCAGAGGGCTGCGTCCCAGAGTGCTTGCTGGCTCCTCACCTCCTCGTCTCACAAGCAGAAGCTCTGTCTCAGAGCTAACCACATGACCATTCACTCACGGAGCACTGTGCACCCCAAAGACTGAAACACATGAGATGAGAACTAAAATCACGAATAAGTCGACAATTATTGTCAATCAGGGAAAATGGATAAACGAATACTTCGTTACACTACGTTATAAAGTAGGGAAAACCAGTTTTATATACCTCCATTTATTCATAACGAAATTAGTGTCTTCAGTTTACAATATGTTATACACTATGCTGTTCACTTATTAGTTGAAAACGAGTAACAGAAAGATAAACGACAAATGTCTATTCAAATTAAATTCATATTTGAAATCGAAATAAAGTTTCTTCATATTTAGGATACTTTGCAATCGGAAATCAACTTCCAAACAAATTTTTGTTCTCCCTCTAGGTGTACTTCTTCGCAAATGAGTCGATCAGGACCTCGCACAATCAACAGTTCTTTACCTTCCAAGTTGCTCAGTAATCCTTCATATGCAACAAATGGACCTCTTTTCATTGCTGCAACTATGTAGATTGCTTCTTCTTCTCTCTTTTTCCTCGAAACCCTTTTTTTTGTGTGTGTGTTTTGAGGAATTGCTTTACGATCCTGAAAATTGCAGATCTTAATTTTCGCAGGTTTTTTTCTTTATGTTGATTTCAATTTTTGTCTAATGTTTTTCTCCAAGAATGTGTATATTCTATGTACTAGCTCTTTCTCTACAACTCTTTCTAAGTATTATATCAATTGGATTCGTCACATGCGTTATTGACTGCGATTTTGGTTTATTTTCGAACATTTCTTGTTTTGATTTTCGGAATCCCTGATCATTGACTCTCATCATGAACATTTTTCTCATAATTTTACTCAGAATCGCTGCGCACAGACGGACGGACGTTATGCCAAAAACCCCTTTTTCTGAAGCAGGAATAACCAAACCAGACATTTCCGTCAAAATCTCGCTTTCGAATTTTTTATCGATTTTTTTTTTTTTTTGTGGGGCTTTAGGGCTCGAATTTTTATTTTTTCGCGATTACAATACTTTTTATGTACTACGTGTATGAGGAAGTAATATGAAATTGCATTATTGTGTGCCAATAATGAAATTATAATTACGCAACACGTATTCTGCATATGTAAGACTAAGATACTGCAAAATTTCCTAAAATTATTCTAAAAAATTGGTCATAAATAAAATAACAAATATAACAAGTATTAAAGTTGCTTATACCTCGAACAAAAGAGTTAGTTTTAGGTATGAGTGAATGACGTGTTAATTACTCATGTTGATTGTTTTTTAATAGCCAGGTACATTTGTTTTCAATAAAATGCATATTTTAAAAAGTCTTTCAATGGTTTATTTTTATGGATATATTAGGTATTTGATGGCATTTAAATTCGTAAACAATAGGAATTAAATTTTACTTGAAAACGATTATTTTCTTTAAAACATCTACCAGTGTGTCATTCCATTCACACGCACTAAATAATTTATTTAATCTATTTTTTGCTGTATTTTAACGGATTCCAACAATTTGTTTGTGAAATTTGATAAATATTATTTTTCTGTTTAAATATATTTTCGCATACTATAGATAAAGCTTTTAAAAGTATATGAGAAAGATTGTTTAATGACTCAGCAACACAAATTTATGTTTCTTGTCATTAATCACCGAATTCTTTCAGTATTCTTACAGTATCCTTTGATTGATGTTGAAATGCAAACTTTGTAACTCATAGATTTGAATCTTCCAGTTCAGATGTGGAATGGAACAACAGAACTTCTCATTTAAAAAAAAACAAAAAAACCCATCACGTACTGATTAAACCTTGTGGAATATAAAAGGTTTAATCTTGGTTTCTTCTCTTTTCTTTTCGGAGGTCGTGAGCCACGTGTTTCGCTAGACTGGCCCGTGCATAGGACATCGCACGACAATTCAGGGCAGTTAAAATTAGTATTACTTACCATATAAACATAACTAATTAGGACAGTATTTCGCGAACAATGACATATTCAAGGTTGATTTCACTGAAGGATGAAATTACTCTCACCATCTTCCAAGATACTTGTATTCTAGTCATAGGTGATTTTAGATGAAAATATTTGATGTTCTGATTTTAAACTCCGTCAAGGATTTTAGAGTGCTGATAACAAATTCGTTCCCTTGAGAAAGTTTGAGAAGTGTACAAAAATACAATCAAGAAACAACAAAAATCTTTACTCTTATTAGTTTTTATTTTATTTAACGAAGAATGTTTTTCTTAAGCAATTAATCACAACAAAATTTACTACATACTTAAGTAGGGTTATACGAGAATAAAAGTTTCGGTTTACTTATATTGTCTCATAAAAATGCACTAACCAGGGTTATGCAACAAATTATAATGGGAAGAGGTAAAATAGGAAGAAGTCTCTCATCTATAAGAAATAACGATAGAGAATGCCAAGAGTATATCTATAAATCAGATACACAAATTGTACTTGTATTGAAAGTTTTGTCAAATTGAAATTTATGCCCCGGAAAGGGAGTAAACAGGACCGGCTGTGGGATAAAAAGATAGATAATGAATAGTATTTTATGGTTAACTGAAGTAAATTAGTAAAAGTAAATTGTATGAAATAATAAAACTTCAATTACTTTTTCACATTTTGGACACAAGACCGAGATAAGTCTATTTATTATATTTGTAACTTGCCTTAAATGTGTAGGACAACATTGTAGACAATATCAATCTTTGGTTCATTTTCATAAAATATGATATTTAATATTAAAAATATAACCACTTTAAATGTTTGAAAGATGAATAGTAAAAAATAATTTTAGTTGTACCTGAGCTTAAAATTGTTGCTCAGCATTTCAGCGTATGATGTTCACTGCGGGGCACAAAGGATCCTTTTTATCAATTCGTCTTTGGCCCTTTTTACTTTAATGATGGGTTAGATTATATTTGAAATTATTTAGAAACAGTTACACACGTACTGAAAGAAAAAGAATGTCGCTACATGAAACACATCACTTTCAACATACAAAAACAAATTAATCTTCGTAATGCTACAAACAAAAAATAACAGTGACAGTAAACAGAATTAATTTGCAACGTGTTACAGGTATATTTCTCAGCGTTTGCTCGCAGTCCCGCCGGAGCTGGTTTTCTTGCCGCTCCCGATTCCCCTTAGTACACTAACATCTCACTGGTCTATTTATTGTTTCAGAGATAAGCAAACTGAACCTTTCTACCTACGGATATTTTAGCCTCGTCCCACACTACATCTTTTTTTCTCAGACCAATTGCTTGTCCGTTAGAGCAAGCTAAATTTATACTCCAGCAATTATTGAGTTTTCTGCGAGAATGTTAAGTTTAAATTGTGAAATTTCTCTCTTCAATATCCTTTTTTTTTTTTTGCGTGTTGATTTCAAATTTGAACTTTACTCCGGAAACGCAAGGAAAAATTGATGTGAAACGTATGGAGTAAATACTACGGTGCGGGGAAATATTAAAAATTCGTTTGTAGATCTTGTACGTTATACGGAATGCACATTCCAGTATCTGGCTGGTCATTTACGTGGCCGCAGCGTAACAAACTCGCTTTCCAACGTCCTAGCGACTTGAGGATTTTTGAAACGATTTTTAAAGCCCACACTTTGTGGCCGAAAAATTATCAAATGTTCAAAAAGTTTCCCTTTTACCATTTCTTGAAACATGAAGGTGTAGTGTATTTTTAAGGGGGAGACTTCTGAGCATAATGAATCATTTGACTTACACACCCCAAGAAAGAGAATCACATGCGAAATTGTTTGGTCGCTTTTAGTTTCTGATTTGGTGATTGTTGCATTCGATTCCTCCCAAAGACAATACGAAATCAACATTTGTCTCATGCAAAATCCTTTCGCTCTTTCAGTTTGGTAGCGTTATTATAGACAAGGAGGCTCCGGAGTAAAAAAATATATAAACCTTTTCTAAAATGGTCCCCATGTGTAGACGCTTTTTGTGTCCAATTTTTGGCAGATATTTTGTTAGAATAAAAATAAGATTGTTTAAACAAGCGAAAAACAACTTTTTTCACTTTGCGAAATAAATTATTATTTGCGGAATGACTCATAAAGATCTTTCTTGACTATTTCCCTGCACCGTAGAGGGTAAGGGATTGATACATTCAATTTCTTTAATTTACAATTTGCGGTCGAGGAAAGTATATGATCTTGCAAAAAAAATGTTTGTTAATATGAGAATAAATATATTTTTCCCCCGTGTGGTAATACGCATTTTGCATTTGATTTTTTGACAATGAATTATTTAATATATCTTGTCCCATAAATTTCCAAAGGGAGATTTCTGATTTAAATTAGGAAAGAAATTAATTATAAAATTATAATGACAAGGTGAGTTTATTCATGTATTACTAAAATATTACGCTATATTGTTGGACCCATGAACATTCTGCTGTGAATAATACACCATTAAAACCTGGCTCGATGTAATTCTTTATTCAATAAATTCTAAAAAATTGAAAACAAAACTTCGATAATTCGAAAATGGAACCACAAAAATATTTCAAAAGGAGATTTATAGTTCCTCAAGAAGAAGTAAATACCTGTAGGAAAGTGGAGGGATCAAGTTTTACGAATTATTAAGAATTTTTAAGTAAACAATTTCGAATTTCCAAGATACTTAATATTTCAACAAATACCAGCAAAAAGAAGAGTGTAGTAATATTTAATAATGAGACAAATAGAATAACGCATTAATAAGACCATTTAAATTTTTTGCTATTGTAATTCACCTTCTAGAAAATTTTAATTTCAACGGCCGTTTCATCGGTGACTTTTTGTTATATTGCTCAATTTAGCTGCCTGGCGATTCTTCACTTGAAGATTAAGGGGTTCATTAAAATGCCAATCTCTTACCTATTAGCAAATTCGTATATGTACATTAGGGGTAGAAATAATAGTTACGTAGTCACAAATTTGTTAGAAAACCAATACCAAGTGGGAAAGTAGGTATGGTTTGGTAGTTGTGATCGATTTTTAAGTGGAAGAGGGGAATCATAAACTATTTTATGTAGAGGACCGAACTGCTACAAACGAAGTTAGAGTAGAACGTTTAGCGTAGAAAGAACGTGTTTCATGAACAGGATCTTCGAGATCAGTGTATGAAAAAAATATGTTTCGTTTCTCTCATCTTTCATAGATTCTTAATATTTTGCATTTTGATTAATGAATTTTTCTTTCTTTAGAGCAGAAATTTAATTTTTTATATCAAGCCACAATCAACATAGTATTTAACCATGAAACAGGTTTCAATGCACATTAGCTTACTCGATATCGTCACGGTATATGTGAAAAGAATCATGGACCAAACAAGTTTATTAGTTTTCGGTCTTGATTCCTTGGTGTTTGTCTTGCAGAAAGTACTTTAAATATTTTAATTTATTTGATGTCTTTCGAAGAGGTTCAGGCAATGAGACCTGCTCTTCCTCGTAATCGTTGGACTTGGGGAAGAGAGGTGTTAATGTTGCTGGGGAATTTATGGTACCCAACCGATATTTGTCTGGAGTAGGTGAGGGAAACTCCAGCAGAAAAATTCATCTGGTTCGGTCAAGCAGAGTTTGAATCCACGCTCAGCCGCGCAGCGGGATACGACCCTCGCCGTCGGTGAGTATTGAGCTATTGTAAATCGACTATCCATATTCCAATACAAAATCTAGTTTATGCAATAACTTAGGTGCATAACGAATATTTCTAATTCATTTCAGAATACTCGGATTCTGTTCGAAAAAAATCCATTCGATTTGCTGACTCACAGAACATTGGTTTTCAACTAACAACATCAATGATACTGCTATTTCTAATTATTATTTAGCATGTTCTTACAGACGACAAAACTTTAAAGGAAAACATCTCCACGGAGGTACATTATCTATGTTCGTAATGATATTTTATCTTCTCGATTGTCAGAATACGAGAACTTCTGCGATGATAGCGTGTTAGAATTTTCTGCAGTTAATTTGACCGACGTAGGTATTATTGTTTTATGTATTCATAGACCTCCTCAATCAAATCTTGACATATTTTTTCGGAATTTTGAGATTATTTTAAAACGTATTACACGCAAATCCAAAAAGTCTATCGTTATATGTGGCAATTTCCACATAGACTTTTTGCGTGTTTCCGATTACACAAATTCACCCATAAATCGATCCAAGAATCTTATCGACTCCTTCAACCTTATAACTACGATAAACGACCCCACTCGCCTCTCCAGTTCATCTCAAACATTGCTAGATCAGATTATTGTCAACAAAAAATCTTATATTTATCTGAAGTGTTTTGTGCCGGATTTAGCGATCACTTTGCGCAAGTGTTGACAATTCAAGATTAACTGAAATCACTTAAAATCCTTTACAAGTATTTTAGACAGTTTAACGCCACAAATTTATCCATATTAACAAATTATTTGCGTAAAGAAACTTCGAAAGATGTTTACAATTGCCAAAACACCGAACAGAAACTCAATGTATTTATTTCAACATTCCTAAAACGTTACAACTGTAGATTTCCAATAAAACGCAAATTAATTAACACGAAGAAGGACAATAGATGGATCACCCAAAGGATTAGAATTTCTTCAACAAACAAACGCTATTTTTATTATCTTTCAAAACTCTATAACCAACCACCCGAGTTCCAAGATTATTTTCGTAAATATAAGACTATCCTCCGAAAAGTAGTCTATGCAGCTAAAGTAATGGAAAATGACAGACATACTAAAATCCAAAAACCGGACCAAAACAATGTGAAATATTGTTAAAAATTACACGTCACCTGAAAATCACAAATAAAACATTTCCCTACTAAACGATGGCAAAAACGAAACAAATCCTTTTGTCATTGCAAATTTGTTTAATTCTTATTTCTCTGAAGTAGGTAAAATAACTAATTCAATACCTCAAAACCAATGTCCTCTAAATATACCCACCTACGTACCTCATTCTATGTTCACTTTCAAAGTTATCGCCAGTGAAACCATGAAAATCACCAGTTCATTAAAAAACAAACTTTCAACCGGCATAGATAATATACCCGAATTACTTGTTAAATTTTCGTCCCATTTTATATTAAATCCACTCATAAATATATTCAATAGTTCTTTACCAGAAGGTGTTTTTCCTAACATATTTAAGAGAGCTAAATGAAACCTTTATATAAGAAAGGAAATAAAAATGTTGATAATTATCGACCAATTTCTCTAGTACCTACTTTCTCATAAATTCTTGAAAAATTGTTCGATAAACGTCTTCTAGATTTTCTATCAAAAAATTACATTCTCTCTGACGATCAACATGGATTTCGGAAATCCTTTTCCACCACCAGCGCCATATTTTCTTTCTTAAACAATGTTACCACTTCTCATGACCACGGAGAAAATCCGTAGGGTGTTTTTCTTGATTTATCTAAAGAATTCGATGTCATTGATTACGAAATTCTCCTTTCAAAATTGCAATATTTTGGCATTCGTGGACTTCCACATCAGTGGTTGACTTCCTATTTAAAAGATAGATATCAACAGGTCGAAATATCCTATACTAAAAATAAAGTACTTCTGCATTGTCTTTCAGAAACAAACTTATTCGACGGTACCGTTTCACTAATTTGCGTTTTTCTTACTTTATTACACATTTTTGAATTAATAATGTGTGTCGCTCAAGAATTGGCACATTTAAAAATACGGATACAATAAGCAATAATTTATTATTTAATTTTGCTTCTATTTTGATTACTGTGCTACGTTACTAATTAGTTAAGATACAAGTCAAATAGAAATAGAAGTTCCGTTAAAACGAGCAATGAAAGATACATTAACTTGACGAATCAAATACCCTGAGTATTTCAAGTCAGTGAAATAAAAATAGTGTGTAAACATTAGTAGGGTCAGGTGGGGTAATTGTTAACAGGATGTAAAAACACAACAACAACATCTGAGCGTTGCTGTGAGTGAATAGAAAGAAAACTGGAGGAAAGTCAAACTTAGAAGTCTGTTTTGGATATAACGATTCTGCACTTTTGAACCCAGCAGCTGGTTAAAAAAATTCGATAATCCAGAAGATTGAAATTCGAAGTTTCTGCATTTATTGTTCTACAGTGATAAAATTATTGAAATGTATATTTTTTATTATTTATTATTGTTAGTAATGTATTAAGGTAAAAGAAAATCATTGGTATTATTTTCCAGAATTTTTCACATTTCTATATTTACATTTATTCCACGTTTTATAGGACTGGTGTACATGTAAACGAAAATTTTTGTCTTTATTTTCCCTCAGTTTTCTCGTACAATATGCTTGTTTCTGAATTAACTTGCATTAAATCACATAGTCCGTTTTAGTAACGTTCTATTAATTTTTTCTTGCTATTTTCATTTGGTGGATGTGGTTTGCTGGTTTGTTAACGAGGGGAAAGAGCTGACAAATTACAAAAATTAATCAAGAAACAAAACGCGAATGAAGTACGGCAAAGAGTAAATAAGGAATTTTTTTTAACAATTGCGTATCCTCTATGACGAGATGTTAGAAAGTACCGATAAATATTGCGAAAATATGGGAGATTGAATTTTCTAAAGGAAGCAACACACTTACAGATATCTACAAGAGACGTTGCATTAGATACGTTGTTATTTGCGGACATAGAGAGAAATATGTGTAAAAAACACATTTTATGTGTTTGCACTTCGTACTATCAATATTTTGTAGGAGATAAATTGGAAAATACCGAAAAGAATTGATAAAGCAAAATATAAATTCGTTCTAACTGATGCCATTTGTTAAAAGTAATCTCACCTTCTCCAGTTAGTGAAAAAGAAGGTAGTAAAAACGTTCTAACGCTTCTTGGAAAAGTAAACTTTCGTGGAATGTGTTGCATTAACTCTCGTTGTTCTTAAACCATTTGTTCTGATATTTTTGTACATGGAATTCAATATAATTACTTTGAGACTTAATGCATTTGTTACACCACACCACAAGCCCAGATTTTTTGGGTAGAAGCGGGATTCAACCATATACCACAACCCTTATGGTAAATAGCTCGCTGCCACCAGCTCGGTTTCCCAAGCAATTAAACACTCGTGTAATAACAATAAAATATTTCTTTAATACAAGTTAAATTGAAATCTGCGTATTTACAAACTTGAACGAACTCTCAAATCATAAATACAAGTATAAATTTCAGATAACAGTTAATGCTATCTGAAAGCATCAATTACACACAGATATGAATACTAGTGTTAACAATTAATTCGGAAATCTATCTAGATCATCCGAATCTCCAAAATTAAAAAGTTGTTTTCCCGAACAACTAACTGATACAATTTACGTCACTCGCAACTACTATCAAATGATATTAAATTACCGCAGTAATTCTTAAGCGGTCTGACGACCAAAACTAGCCAGGTCACATCTCAGTAACCCGCAGGCTCAGTTCAAACTTCCGAGTCTGAAAGTCTCAAAGTCTTCGAGGAGCTTCAATCCTCCCAATATATACGGAAGCGGAGTTCACGTGACCACGCCTTCGCTACCGTAATGAGCATTCCAAATTATCTTGGTCACCCCTCAGCTTCTGAGAACACTGTCTTTACCTATATGACGGCGTCCTTCTCGGGATGGCCATTATTTCAGCATCCGGTGGAAGTTTTCCATTTATAACATTCTTCTGAGGGCATTCCTACTCAATTTTCAGAAGTACATGGAAACGGTCCAGCAACAACACAATGAAAGGGAAGGCTTAGTGGCGGTCACTTTTCCTTATTTGGCGGCGCCTGGTCCGACCCGTAATTTTCTTAGGAATTTCCGGCTAGCAAAATGCATGAAAATGTTATTATTTCACAAATCGATAGACTGAACTGGTCCTGATGTTACAGCATTGTTGATGTAAAGTTTGTCCAGTAAAATAACGAATAAAATGTGTAAAAATAAATTTATGAGTCATTTCTCGGTTCTGAAGATTAATAAAACTATAAGTCAGTGTTTTCCAGCATTTGAAACAAAGAACACGAGTAAAATGAGGATAATAAGGAAAACACTCAGGTAAATTTAAACGTCGAATTAGAGTAAGTGTACTTATTGTACAAGAAGGGTCAAAATATAATTGTAAGTTCCTACAACTACAACGTGTGTCCATGTTGTTTCTGGTTCCGTACATTACTTTAAGAGAGGAGGGTGTGGTTCTTTACGTTTACACCGTTGTCTCAGGGGTTATTTTAAAAAACGCGAAGTAATTGTAAACAGACGAATAAATTTCGGAAATTTCGTACTTGGAATCTTCGTTACAAGAGATTTATAAGGCTTCCGCTGTATTAGTGCGCTGAAAACTTTTTACGAATTAAGATAGTGAAACTGAGGTTTGAAAGAGAAACATTCAAAACTTGTTTGCAATTACCTCGCCTGACCCTACTAATCCAAAAATAACAAACAAATCCAAGAACTAATGTAAGAAAAATAACCTAAATTTTCGATTCAAATGAAACTTGATGGGCAAAATATTTATATGTTAATTTGGCTAGAACTACAAAGAAACTATATAATTAATTCTAAAAGTATAAGAAACATGAAAAAATACAAATGCTTAATCGAATCTAGAAAAGTTTAAAAGAAATGGAGAGTCTTTTCCATGACACATTCAACTGTATCGTTCAGTGGTTTCTATTTTAATTTTACTGTTTACGTCTACCAACACTGGTGTATTGAGGTAAAATGTGAATTATTTTATATAGTGTTCAGAATATAAAAAAAATATCGAAGATGCAGTAATAGTAATGATAACAATGCTGAATGAATCATTATTATTGCTAAAACCATACCATTTATGGCTATAATAAAAATATTCCGTCGAATAACGTGTATAAACAATATACACCTAGACACAATATTGCAAGAGATTCGAAAACCTAGCAGAAGAAGCATTCGAAATAGAAACATTGACTCCACACCTATTCCGTCTGGAGATGCGATCGTATCTTTGAGACCCAAGAGGCAACTTCACCGCGTCGCCTCGTCGGAGTCACGGTGACGGTGGTAAAAATCTCATCGCTCGTTAGCCTCCGATCGACCCACCCTTCCTCCCTACCTTCACTCCACCACCACATCTCTCTCCCCACAGACACCGGCAATAAGACGATCCACACTCAATTGAATTAACGGCCGCGTACGCTAATTGCTGTGTAAAAATCCTACGCATCGCCACTGCTCCCGCCTCCGCCGCTGCCCGCCTCCACGGCGCTGCTGTCGCGGCGCCAATAAATCACGACGGCAGCGCGGCGCGGCGCGGCGCGACGGGGAGTCCGTTGGAGGCGCCTGCCCGCCCTTGCACACCGTTTCATCCCCAACACTCCTTCGCATCCCGCCCATTCTCTCCCTCTGATCGCTTGCAAAGAATAACTCTCTGTTGTGAGCTGCTACGTTCGATCTTTGCATGAGTTCAAAGGAAGACTGTTCAGTTCATTGGATGCTACATGATACTAATTCTACGATAAGCATAGAAAAAGTAAAAGAAACTTACATTTCTATGCAGTCTATGCAGTGAAAAATATCGGTATTTCGTGTATTTAAAGTATATTAATGACAACCTGTCATCATGAATTTCATCTGAAGTTTACAGAACTATTTTGTTGTAATAATCTTCCGAGAATTTTATCCGAATGACGCATAAGGTTTCTATTACCTAAATCCCTCTTCTCTTTCCCTCTTTCTATCTATATTGAGATCGGCTTGAGAGAAGGTTAACAAAAATAGTTAGATTTCTCAATTAGTTTTAATAACCACATGCATTGCTATCGCCAACTTCGTTATATCAGTATGATTGTGTTTTGATGAAGGAAACAACAATCTTTGTTGATTTATCATCTATAAAAGCATATTTTATGGTATACGAAGAGTAAACAGAAACAAATCGTCAATTTCTTGAAAATTTCATGAGACATCGCTTTTTCTCACTACTATTCTTTAAATGAATAATATTATTACTGAATCCTAGAATATAAAACTATTGGGGAAACTGTACATCGCTTTTGTTGTGAATTTGAATGAATTTTATTTCGCATGGTTTTACTTGATTTATGATACAAATGATGCGTTAATCTCCACTTCTCACAAATTATTCCCGACACTTATCGATCATTTTAGCTGAGATTAGCACATGTCAGTGACAATTCCTTGCCGAGAGAATCTCATTGCTGCGCGCTAGTGCAAGTGGGAGTTCTTGGCAGTGGAGGTGTGGGAGCGGCGGCGATGAGAACGCGTCCCGTGGGAGGTGGAGGAAGGACGAACAGGCAGCGACACGACGCCAGATCCCTGGGGGCCTCCGTAGGGACTTATCGACGGGAGACGCTTCGCACTACGCATTCAGTCAGCGACTATTCTCCTCTTCACTCACAAACTTCACTATCACCATTCTAGTAACGATTTCTATTTTTGAGTTCTTAGGATGGGATTCACGAAACTATACTGTACCCTGATGTGGCTTTGACATTTTATTTTTCGTCGAGTGTCTACCAGCTTAAAGCAACATAAATAGAGGTTATAATATAAATAGAGGTCGGCAGTCGGCAGTGATTAGTGAGTGGTAAAATCAGCGAGAGAATGGCTGAGTGACGATCAGGTCAAAATAAGTTGAGTGACAGTTAAAAGTGGAGAGAATTTTGGTTCGTGCAGTCTTCGGTGATTTCTGTGTGCCTGGTTGTTATCGCGACGTTCTCTATGTAGAGGCCATAGTTTGCACTTTGCATGTACAATGTGTTTCTGGTGCTAGTTCAGTTACGCATAGCCCATCGTCGCTGCATATTACCGGCAACTGAGGTCACGCCAAAACCCACGCTCCAGCCGATGAGCAAGTCTAGAAATCCTAGTATGATGCGTTTCTTCCGAGATTTCACTTGAACTTGTAATTTGCTTCCAATTCATCTGACGCCAATGATTTTGAGAACGTAATTTGAGAACTATATATACCTCTTTGCGTCATCGAGGAGGTCAAGCCTTCGTTATTACATGATACCAAGAATTAATTTTCTCAGAAAAGGTATAATAATGTTTCAGCTATTAAACAGTATTACCAAATATTGTTAATTATTCTGTAAGCATTGATCTGTCTTTCTCTTGATTAGTAAACGCGAATATGTTTGATTTGACTAACGAAATAAGTAGTAATGTTATAAGAATTACAATTAGTATACTGTGAACTATTAAACGACATTACGAAAAGGTTATTTATAATTTTGTAAATTTTGTTTCTTTTCTTTGATTATTGAATGCAATGGTTCATTTGACTATGTAAATTCAAGTAGAATAATTTCAGTCTGTATCTTCTTTTGTCTAAATTTTCTTCACTAGAAAGTCCCAATTCACTCTGAACTATATTGTAATTTACTGTTTATCAAAATGTTATTGTCTATCATACCTTAGACCGTTATATTATTTCCAATTTAGTTGCAATTGACTCGAACGTATGGCAAATTGAGTTTTATACTTATTATCACAAATATATCAATTAAGTAAAATTGGCTACAATACCAGAGTACTCGCGTGCGTTAGCTGGGGGGCTAGACCCCCCACACCTCATCCCCTTTGGGGGTTGCGCCTGCGCCAAGCCATCTAGAACATAATGTCTCATTGCTGCATTAAAATGATTCAACGAGTGGATATTTGATCACGAAAAATAGGAGAAAATATTTTTTTGTGCACTATATAATAGGTAGAAATATAAAAATATAAAAATTCTCTAAAATACCTACGAATTTATTGTAAATATGTATTATATTAATAATTTTAATTTCTTTTCATTACTTTTTAATGACATTTTAAAGAACGCGAATGATTATAAATTTAAAATGAATATTTTTCATTTCTCTTTCTAATATAATTCTTCTGAAATACTTTTCTCCAAGTTATTGGTATAAATGAGAATAAAATCAATTATATCTAAAACTCGTGTTTTTCTACTGCGCGGCGCAACATGATTTTTATAATTACTAATAGATGAAACACTTCATCACATTATTCGCAAGCACCTTAATTCGATTGCTGTGGCCCTTGGGAAGCACATCTATAATTTTCGGTTTATGGTTAATATTCATTTCATTCTCCTTGAAAATTATTTAGTTTGACAGTTAATAACTATGCATATTCCTTGCTAGTTAACAAAGGTTTCTGAGAAAAGAATATCGTCCATTGTTGGATATATTGTGGGAAAATCACTAATACTAGTGAATTTCATTAGAAAAATCAGTAAATGCGTTTAGAATGTGGCAGAAAATATTGTTCTGAATTTAAAAAATAACTTAACCTTCCCTTACATTGTAAAATTATCGCATTTTGCCTAAAATCTAATTCTTTAAGATCAAAATACACATTCGAAAGCAATGAATCTATACAAATTCTCACGGCCAACTGCATACACGTTTTGTGACTTTACCATGACTTATTGGAAGACATAAGGAGTTAAAAACTAAGTAATTTATAATGATCTTCAAAATTGCAGTAATGCAACCTTGTCGATTTGCTAAGGTCGGGATTGATTAGTCACAAATTCATTGTTAAATTGAAGTCTTGTGGTTTCGAATCCTTTTTCTATGGTATCAGCATTAACAAATCTTCATTCGAGTAATAATGTTTCAGTAGAAAGCATTTGTTTCATTTGCTAATCACAATTCTTTTATTATTGTTCACTACTTTTTGTACATATATTGGGCTCCTTTTTAAACGTTTTAAACAAAATAAATTGAAATCAATATTACCTCACAAATTAAAATAAAATTACATGTCATCTTGGCTTGCATCTTAATTTAATCGACATTAATTGGTTTTATATCATCTTACCCGAATGTTAAAATATAATAATAATAATAACAATTAATAATAATAATAAAGGTACCTTTATTTTGGGGAGACTCAGACCTTAAGATCTGCTCTTCTGTCTACACATTTAAAAACATTTACATTAAAAATACAAGATGAAAATTGGGAGGTTTGTATTTACATATAAAACAGGGAAGCAATAATAGGGACCATCCCGGTGTAACCTTAAGCGATATCCCAGCAAAGGAAGAAAGAAAGAAAGAAGGAAGGAAAAAAGGAAAGAAAGAAAGAAAGAAAGAAAGAAGGGAAGAAAGAAAGAAAGAAAGAAAGAAGGGAGGAAAGAAAGAAAGAAAGAAAGAAGGGAGGAAAGAAAGAAAGAAAGAAAGAAGGGAGGAAAGAAAGAAAGAAAGAAGGGAGGAAAGAAAGAAAGAAAGAAAGAAAGAAGGAAGGAAGGAAGGAAGGAAAGAAAGAAAGAAGGGAAGAAGGAAGGAAAAAA
Organism: Laupala kohalensis; assembly: GCA_002313205.1. Classification (NCBI taxonomy): domain Eukaryota; kingdom Metazoa; phylum Arthropoda; class Insecta; order Orthoptera; family Trigonidiidae; genus Laupala; species Laupala kohalensis. Next base: position 1,182,316 of record NNCF01126031.1, on the reverse strand, counting down.
GGAAAGAAAGAAAGAAGGGAAGAAGGAAGGAAAAAAGGAAAGAAAGAAAGAAAGAATGAAAGAAAGAAGGGAGGAAAGAAAGAAAGAAGGAAAGAAGGAAAGAAGGAAGGAAGGAAGGAAAGAAAGAAAGAAGGAAAGAAGGAAGGAAGGAAAGAAAGAAAGAAGGGAAGAAGGAAGGAAAAAAGGAAAGAAAGAAAGAAGGGAGGAAAGAAAGAAAGAAGGAAAGAAAGAAAGAAATTATTATCATTGAAAGGGCAAAAGAAGTACACATTCATTGATATCTTGTGCGCAAATAACAAGTCAGTCTTCTTGTTTCAGAGCGTTGTGTAAATGAAGGAAGCATATCGTGCGCTTTGCGTTCATCCCGACACCCGCAAGGCCATGTTCTCTATTGAAGACTGCAGTGGTATATCCCCATAAAATAAACAATAAGCGTCAGTGCGGGAGAGGGTGCGTGGGTGAGAGAGCGAGGGTGACAGTGGTCACTATGAGGACGCGAGGACGTCCATCCGAGCGAGCGAGCGAGCGGGGGACGCGTGCGCAATCTGCGCGGCAATGGAAGAGGCCTTTGTGGCGACGCATCTGCTTTCCTTCCTTCCGTCCGTCCTTCCCCTTCCTGTTCTTACCCATCTGCCCTCGCACCCGAGTAAACAGACGCCACCCTCCTCCACCCTCTTCTGCACCACCTTTGCAGCCTTCACTCTCTCGTTTTCCTCACTTTCTGCTCCTCCTTCACCGTCTTCCAATTTGTACATTTTCTTACGTTTTCGTCACCTTTCTGATGCACGCTGTTGTCGCGATTGAATGAGTTTTCCAAGTTTCTTTTTCAAGTTTTATACAGTATTTCTTATTTTCGGTTCTGGGAAACACTAGTGACACTTTCAGTGGTATCTGAGCGGAAATATTTCGCACACATTGTTCCAGAAGGGAGAAGACTAAGATTGTGCAGTCTTTCCTCAATTCCCGCAATAACTTTCATTACCTTCGTGAGCATAACTAAAAGATACCCTTTTTTTTGCTGTGAGAAACATCGTAACGTCGTTAAACAGTAAACAAAAGATTTAATGAGTTTGTTTGTACGCGATCTCTTCTCCGATACTCACTCTCCATGTGAGTAGCAGCACACGGGAGGTCGTTTTAGAACTCATCAAATTCAATACAATTCTAAATATAACGTATGTAGTACATAATAAAAATTTAAGATCATGATCTCTTGCCAGAAAATAATTTTTGTAATAATACTTCATTTTTAATACATTAAAATGATAGACAAAATTAATTTATACGTCATTTTTGGAAATTAGTTAAGTATGATTGAAGATAAAAGGATATTAGCAAAACGTTAGCGGTTACTTATATTTAATGCGAAAACAAAATGTTTTAGTAAAATCGTGTGCTCCGCGCTGTGAATAAAAAATTCTCTCCATACGCCCACTAGACCACTTTTCCGATGTTTCCTATAGCTCTCGTCAGCGTATCTCTCTCGCTGTCCTCCTACTATCCATCGCATCCGTCCTCTGCATCGTCACAATCCTCGATATCCTCGTCGCGAACCTATTCTTCCGTCGAACTTGCGAATTCGTCACTTGTCTGATGCGTCGTTACCGTTCACGCGCGCATGACGGAGTTGAATGTAGCTCTCCCATTCATATTCCAGGCGGTCGAACTACGACTCGCGGGATATCGTGAATCAAACTATTTTTTTTTCCATTACGTAAGATATTGGAATCGCTGTACCAGTCTTTTATTGAGCATCTATAATTTTATTTTGTAAATAGACCTACATCAACAACTTATCATTTTGTGACGTTTATACTCTTCTTCCATATCATGACGAGCGTTAAGGAAACGTGATGTTACTAAAGAAAATTAGCAAGTATATAAACTATTATTCGTGTCGTAGGATTTGGTATGAAATAAAATATTACGAGGATAAAAAATTTATATGAGGTAATGAACATTTTCGTGATTTATACGTTCTTCGAATCGAAATGAATACTGCAAATGACAAAACGAAAAATAAATAAGTCATGTTATGTATTTCAGGGGTTCGTACTACTTTCAATTGTATTTTGAAAGCATACTGAAAAAATTACATTATTTATTTTTTCCGAAGAAATATATCTTTTTTCTATTTTTGAAACATTACAAGACTAACATAAACAATTCTATTGTTAAAAAGGAAACTTTAAAAATTTCTCTCTTCATTATTTTATGCTCTGCCAGATGAGGTGATATAACTATGAGGCAAATGTAAAATTATTTACTCTTTACGAGCCACAATGATTGAACACACAGTACTAGACATTCGTAAAGAGGTTCCATTCAACAAAAGTTTCCAGTAGCACACAAAAATTATGTGGAAGGATTGACGTCCATGGACGGTGGGGACAGTGCTATGGCCGTCGATATTTGTCGTCGTGTNTAGATGTGTATAAGAGACAGCTCTTCGCCTCGCCCGAAGAGCGCCATACTCCGCCTGAGCCTCGAGAGACGTTGAGCGATGGGCCGGACGACGCGGGTGGGTGAGGGGTGCGGGGTGGGTCGGAGCGGAGCTGCGTTTGTCGGGTATTATGCAGAAATTAATGCCTCGCGCCCGAGACTTATACGGGGCGGCTCCCTCTCGCTCCTCTGCTCCCTTCCCGCACCCACGCCGCCGCCGCTGTATCGTTGCGACTCGCCTTTCTCTCCCCGCCGCCGCCGCCGCCGCCTTGTCGCAGTGTACGCTAGCTGAGTCGCGTCTCCGCGCTTCGCTGCCGCCGCGCCGGGTAGAATATGGCGCTTAATTGTGCCGAAATGAGAAATTCGTTCCCAGTTATAATTGGATACAGCGCGCAGTGCAGAGTCTGCGTTTCCTTAATTCCTCCTCGGCGTCTGCGCCCTTTCTCGGAGCTTTCTTCACCCCCCACCCACCCCCGACGCTCGTTTCTACCCTTCCCACCCTCCTGGGTGACGAGACGCATCCCCCCTGCGACGCGTCAGTCGCTCCGCCAGCATTCAGCAGCAGCGACGCTGTGACGTCCTATGGTGACGGGAGAATGAACAGGCATCAACGTCTTAGTCAAGAACAGTTTGCTAAGTACGAGCGATAGAGGGAAGGAATGAAAATATACAATTGAAATTCAGTATTGGCATTAATGCATAAACCAGTAACCTAATGTACGAATTTATTTGACGAGATTGACATTTTTATTGATATATTTTCCTATTCGAGTCTCGATATTCCACTATATTATATTTTCATATATTCTTGTATTTGATCAATCTTGCACCAAAAACCCCACTAAGAATATCTTAACAGAAACATAGGAAAACTAAAAGAAAGACATGTGATAATGGACTCTGCACGGATATGTCTTTTTTAACCTCCATTTGAAATTGAATCAAAGAAATTATATATTAATAAAATCACGAGGATCTATGGACTACATCATGACGGTTTATTCGCCTCCCATACTTAGGTGTACGTAAATTGTTGAAATTTCTGTGATGTATTTTTTAATCCATACTCATTATATTTTAATGAATTATCGTCTTATGAATTATATTGAGTCGGAAAACAATGAAAGTTTAATCGGGAAACATTTGTACTGAAATGGGAAATAATTGTTTCACGAGGGTTACTTCGTAATGTAAAACCTATATTGAATGAAAATTATGAAGATTATTAAAATCTTGTATGTGCACTTTACCCATTTTGATATACCATTCATTCGCTGTATTTGAAACTATTCAAATTCAAACCTAGTTTCTAAGTTGTGGTTCTGAATTTTCTACGTACAAAGAAACACTACAAATTCAATGCAGCACAATTTAAGGATGAAAATAACATTACAAAATACGGCATAAGTTAACATTTCAAGTGCTAAGACGAGTCAAGTTGTTTATTTTATTCAGAGTTCTAGTGGATAATTTTAGATGTCATCTCTTTTATCTAATTTCATTGTATTCGTGTTCTGGTTAATTGGCAGTGTTTCTGTAGATTTGCGAATGCAAAGAAGATCTGAACCTAGCCCTTCAACAGCCTGCTCTCCTCGTTGCCTCGTCTTGTAGCCGCGCAATGACAGCGTTCTTGTGAAGTGGAGCGCTTCCTTCCTTCCTTCCGTACGAGGAAGAAGACCGCGAAGAGAAAAGCGCGTACCAAGACATACGTAGGCGGAGAGACATTCCTGCAGCGCAGCATCGAGTTCCCTTTCTTCAGGTGGCGTCTTCGCAGTGTGGAGGCGACGCGGGTAAGGGGTGGCAAGGCGGGACGTCTTGATTAACACCACTGCCGCGGGCGTCTCTTGGGTGGGCCCGCACTCCGCCACGCTATGAAATATTCAGAGCTCCCGCCCGTCCGTGGCGCACCGTGTTTATGTCATTCGCAGCAATTTCATAGCGGATTAAGTTTGCAGGAGACGCGCGCTCCACGTGTGGCTTGTGCGCGATGCTCTCGCGTCGCTTGCTATTAAATTTAAATGAAATTTTAATGGTCGCCTCGTGCGGCGCTCGGAGCGAGCGAGACACAAATCTTACGCAGCATCCCCCGTCCGCCTGCGCTAAGTCGCCAAGTTGCAAATGGAATTCCGAATTAGCTGGAGAGGCACGGCGCAGGTGCCGCAACGCGGAGCATCGCGCGTCTCCCGCCGCTCGCTATCTGTAGTTCGCGCCGCGGGACGCAGTTCGAGCAGCTACCGCCAGATGCCGTCGGGGGCGCCGCTCGAGCGCTAGTGTGGCGCGGAGCCGAGCAGTGACTGGCGGCGCAGCTGTGGGGGTTCCCGTGGTACGGAGCGGGCGGCCACTGATCCTGTCATTTCACGGGCGTTGCGCGACGCATGGGAGTCTCTGGTTCTTGGGCGAGGCGGCGGAGGTGGAGGCGATGCTAACGGTGCGTGGGCGCGTCTTGAGACGTGGTGAGCGCGAGTCCCGCGTGGCCGTCGTGGGGGCAGAGGCGGGGTGTGGCATTGGTCAGGAGGGGGCGCGGGCGCTCTTGCTGCGCCGCCGCGCCGCCATGCTGACCGCCCCACCCGCGCCACGCCGGCCGCCGGCCACTCTCGGCCAGCCTTCGATCAGCGCCGCCGCGTTGCCATGGAGACAGTCATTAAGGATCGCCTTATCATAACCCGGCCATCTTTGCGCGTGAGGGCGAGGGCAGAGGAGGGAATGGTCGTTGAAGGGATGGGAGGGAAGGAGGGGACGAGAGAAGTCCAGAAGAGGGGGCGCAAGACGCTTGAGGGGCTGCGGCTAGTGCCCTGCGTCTTCTCTGCCGCACCCCTTGCGTTGTTGTGGACATCTGCCAGGATGTGGTCCGGCAAAGGAGCCGACGCGCTATGAAGAACACGCGCTTCAATCTACAAACCATTCTGACCACAGTGTTTACTATCCTCGTGAAATGTCTTACTTAGCGCATGTCTTAAACAGGAAAGTTGTTTATCTTCCGATTCTAACATATCATTTAAATAAGAACCTTCTTTAGATCAATAACTTATGACTGTCATGGGAAGGAAGAAATAACTTCTGACAGCGTTATATTACATACCTAATTTACGAAACTGCAATTACAGGAAATTTTCCTTAAATTGAGACTTCTTGATGACGATTCTTCCTTCTATGCTGGTAAAGGTGGCGGGTTTGGTCCCAGTTATCTGGAGAGTGCACCCTTTTCACATGAAAAGCCTTCTGCTCTCTTCTGCCATCGGCAGCTTCCTCTCCTGCGCTCTCTCGTCAACCCCGTGCAGCTCGCGCGTAAATCACGCATTATATATTTAAAGCGGCGAACGCAGACAATGCGCAGCGATTTGAATGCGATATTCGGTGGCGCGCGCTGGAAAGTCGGCCGAGTAGCTTTCTGTGTACGTCATTTGTTTCGGGGCGCTTTCAGACATGAGGCGACCTCCCGTCCCTCTACACATCCACCCTCTCCCCCCCCCAGTCCCTTCGCTTCCCCCACTTTCCACTTCGTGAAAAATATATGACGCGGAGCCCGCCCCCTCGCGTCTCCGCACCTGAAGTTTAATAACTTATTTGCATAGCTATTGAGACCCCTCCTGGCGTTGAGCGCTCAAGTGGCATAGCGGAGCGGCGAAAGGGCGACGCGGCTGCTGCTAAAGTTGCTTTAAGAGGGTCGCTCGCGCGCCGGAGTGTCGGCGAAGGGTTTGCGGGGGCGGGTGGAAGGGAAGGGGTGGCTGAGTGAGTGGAGCGACGGGCATGAAGGGTGAGCAGCTCCATTCATCTGCGATTTTTGACCGCCGGCGGCGCGGTCTCTAATGGGCGCGTGTCGCGGATTAAGAGCGCTCATTCGTCAGGCGCGTGGGAGCAAGAGAGTGGGGAGGGGTGGCTGTGATCGAGAGGGAAGGGTGTGAGCTCGTCTCGTGATGGAGCGAAATCCGCGAAAAGGAAATCGTGAAGACTTGGGAGGGGAATATGAAGAAGATGCGATGGGTGGAATGAAATTGAAGACGCATAAGCATAGAACTCTCGTTGTGGAAGATGTAGAAATCGAGAGCGACGACTAAAAATAGGTATTATGTGAAGCAGATGGCGAGAGAGGATGAGATGGATGAAGAGACTGTATTGACAGTCGAATAAGAGTAAGTCGGACTGGAAGTTGCTGTAGATGACAGCGACTGAATTTACCAAGAAATTGAAGACAACCAAACTTTGTTTCAATAGAATTGATTTCGCTTCAGTTATTTTAAGTATGCTTTAATGAATCAATGTATGATATCTTTAGCATTCGTTCAGTAAATGTGTAATAGAATAAAGTGAATGGCATGAATATATTCAATAAAGCCGAATTGCTCATCAATCCATACAAGGCTGCGGAGATGAGAAAAAACACCAAAAGCAAATAGGATGCTATTCGGTAAGAGGGATCAGTTAAAGTCCTTAATGGCCTTTACTTATCTAGGAAGTATTGTTGAAGAGGATGGAGCCACTTCGTAAAATTTATGTAGTAACATAAACAAATTTCGTAATTTTGCGTTCAAACTGAGCAATTCATATGAGAATATCCCTTACCTGTGAAATCTGTGATATTATATCGTCGTCAAACTTGATTTATGGGAAATAATCAGAGATGGCCACTAACCTTTTGATTTACCGATTTCCAAGACATCGGTAAAACATCGTAGGACGAGATGGCCAAAAGCTGTCAAAGGGGAACCCTTGGGATGACCGGTTGACTATCCACGTGGCGATTTAGTTGGCAGGAGATTACGTGGAGCTGATGGATAGACCAAGCTTTTCGTAAGGATGTACTTCATGATTCACTGATTAACTTTCACAGAAAAGTCAATATCGTGTAATGACACTTGGGGGACAGAGAAAGCTAAAAAACTGAAAATGATATAAATGAAATATTCAAATAGATACAGCACGAACATTTCTTGGAAATAATATCCACGTTCAGTAGTTATGATATGAAAGACGTATTCTGCACAGGGAAGTACTTCCCTTTCCCATTATTCTCAATAGGAAGACCCAACTCGTTGCTAATTTGTGAACATTTGCTTGTTGTGAAGGTTCGACTTTTCTGAATGGAGCGGTAATGAAATGGTAGTATACGTGGTGAGAGTACGAATGTATCAAGGGATGGTTTTGGTATCGAGTTAAAAGTACGGAATAAAAGTTAGTGATTACTACTCATCACAGCTAGCACATTTACTGAAAGTTCGGATTATATGAGTAGAGTGGTTCCAAAACATTATTCCATACCATAAATGGGAATTAATTTGCAAAAGGAGTACGACGAAAGTGCGCTCTTACAACAATGATTAGAATTCCGCGTGCATCATACTAAGATTATGAATAAATAGTACGATGTAGTACTAGTTGCATTAACATTGGCTACTTGCTCATAGAACAATTTATATTTAGAATATTTATCTTTGTAGAATTTAATGATTCAATTCTATCAAGCACATGCATTTTCCCATGATCTTTGATCTAGTTGTTAAATGTTAAAAAAATTAACTACGCCACTTTTTTAAAGCTAGCAGCCTAGTGTTACTTTAGTACAGCATATTCACATTCTTTTGTGTGTTAGGTAATTTCTATTTCTGAATCACTAAATCCTCATATTGGTACGACGAGGTCATCTAGTCTGCTTTCTTGACTGGTTTTGTCACCATCACAACTCGACAAGGACAATAAGTCATATATTGTAGACCTTCCTACATACCTACCTACCTTCCTTCATTTATAATTTCAAAGAAACATCATATTAACTACAAAATTAATGACACTGAAAAAAGTTACGAATGTTATGCTTTTAGACGGATACTAATCGCACTAAAACGTCACCTACTTTGATACTAGGTATTCAAGCAACAAATAACCACTTACGTAGCGTAACACAATATAATTTATTAATTTCATAAATGTTTTCTAATATACTTTAAAGTATTTTGAAATAAATTCCGTTTTACAATCCCGCACTTATGTTGGATGAATGAACGTGAATCCATTTATTTCAAGGATTTAACTTTAATTTATTTACACGTGAATTTCACCTATAACGGTAAGACATCGAGTTACCTTTAATATTAAAAAAACGCTGGAAAAATGCATCGTGACTGTAACTTGACCTTCCTTTGCATTGTAGCTGTTGTCAGCATGTTACTAATTTCGTATTTCAATACTTTCTGAGCTTGTGATTTTTAATGAACCATTTGCCTTCTTTAACAGGTTTTTAATTTAAATTTCGTGTATGAATTATTCCTGAGAATGTGGGCCAAGTAATTTTTCCTACCACCTTATATTGTTTATTTATTATACATACGTTAAATTATTGCACCATACGATATGAGTTGTATTTTTTCTGTTGAAATCGGTTAAATCCTCAAATGGTATAAACGTACTCGACCCTCATTAGATGATAGACGCTATGGAAATAATTTATTTCCACCAGTTTTCCGCGAAATTTCAAAGTACTAAGGAATTTTGTTCTTTAGAATTTTTGCGAAGAAAATTCTACAATTGCTCTCTTCAAAAACTCCATGAACTGTTTCAATAACTGCTCTTACTTCTAAATACGGTCTTCAGAATTCTCCACCTCTTACTTTGTACTTATGAGAACAAGACCAGTTGAGAGCTGACAAGAGGCATATGCTAGATTTATTTCATATGTAACTACGCAAACATTCCAACAAGACATCTGATGTGAGGAAAACAACATATCGCAAAAAATATCCTTTCCTAACATGGCATAATGTATGATTTTAAATGATTGTACTGTCACCGTGTGGATAGTCCAGAAGTATAAGTTAGTCCTCAATAGAATAGTGATTTATTAGCATATCCTGTTTAATAAATTCGTCAAAAGTTTGTAATGATATTCTTTTTCGATTCAACTACTATCGAATATCAGGACGTTAATTTACTTTCTTTCCTATCTCTTGAATCACTGAAAAAAAAATTAATTTGCTCGTAATAATAAATTATTATGCAAACTTATTTCTCTAATGCAATTAATGAGAGTTTCAGAAATTGAATTATTGTTCTAAAATTATTCAGCCCTCCATTATACTTGTTTTTCAATATTTTCGATATGGATGTATACAACGTCAATGTTTTGATGATAATGGATTATTCCTAACTAAATGCAAAGTATACGTATATTTTGACTAAACTAAATATATCTTTCATCTAGACGTTTCAGATTCTGGATATCTGCTTACCAATAGCTCAGCATACCTCTTCATGTGATCATTTAAATCGTTGAGCGCTTGTTGTAGTATATTAAGCTTATTGTCATCATTTGCTACTAATAACATTCTAACCAAGATACTAATTAGACTAAGAATCTATTCTGCCTGGTTAGTCGTATTATGTTTGTTTCTTAATTATATTATCTTTTAATATAAGAAAACATTTTTGTCAAAAATGTTTTAAACCGCGCATCCATGTCTTCGAAATTCATACCGAATGAAAGTTCAATTAATCTGAATGAGTATTTTCTTTGAGACAGTAGTCCTCTTGTTCGTCCCCAACAGACAAAGTCCGGTGCTTGTAAGCTCTCTTGGTTAACCCATGTTTAGAATGCTGCAACAAATATCTCTGAGGGAAGGAGAATGAGTACGAGGAACCGCTCACCTCAGCTCCGATGCAGCAGCGGTGCGTCGTTGTCTTCGCCGCCGTCGTTTGTGAGTGTGGAGCCCTACAAGGCGCGGGGGCCGGTCGCGTACTTCTGCCGTATGCGGAGGGCACACGTTGTGGGCATGTGCAGGTGCGTGCGCTACTCGCCCGATGCTCAGCCATTGAGTGCCCCAAGGCGGTTGCTGCGTCTGCTGCTGCTGCTGCTGCAATGGGATTGTGGTAGAAGCGATGATGCACTTGGAAGGAGACTCGACACCAATACTCAATGTATATGCCAGAGAGGGACGAGGAAGATCCAACATCTCCGAGTAGGAAAGACTACGAAAAGATATGGGGTTACAAACAGGTTCCTTTTTTTTCTACCTGTGATTTCTAGATTGAAAAATTGTGATAAAACTTGGAATTTATGGTTTAAAAATTTGTCTCTTTGTGCTGCCAGGAAGTTTCGATTGATTAGCACTCATTGAAAGATATCCGCGTATCATAAATGTATCGTTTCGGTTTGATAGTACTGCTCTTCCGTCCGTAACTGCTTGTAGCTTAAAATTTGTGCTCCATGTGAATGAGGTTATTTTTTTTTGTATCTATACTAGTGTTATTTTCATCTGTCTATATAGATTACATATTATACTATTCTATGTTTTTTCAGTTTTAAGTAATTTACTGCCACCAGGTAAATTGCTTGTTTTTTTTATGTGGGGCTTTACGGCTCATGTCGACATCAAAGGTCATTGGAGCCCAAATTGCGTGTTAAATATGATACTGGAAAGTACCTTTAGCGTGGAAATTTATTATGCTCTATTTGGGAAGTACTGAGTTAACTTCTTCCGAGAAAAAGGCACTGGTTACGTGTAAAGAAAAGTAATTTTAACAGGAAATTATAATAAAGCATATAGAAGATGGCATCCGAAAGAAAGTTTATGAAATTAAACTATAATGATATTTGGCTCAGTGTCAAATCAATACAAATCATGAAGCAGAGAAATAAAGTTAAGGACGAAGAACATAAAAAGAGTGGAATGAAACGAGTCGATAAAAATGGAGAATGTATGAAGATAAGTCCGGTCACGAATTCTACTGCTGCATGATTTGGGGAGACAATAATTAGTTCCATATTTCAACGCAAAATAACATTCTTGATTTTCTAGTTTTAAAATATGATTAACCGAATAAAACGATGGTATAAAATGATCTTTACTTTCTCCAAACAATATATTGTTTTAAATTATAACAATGTACTATTTTTGACGTATTGTACTTGGAGAGGTTTTTCCTGGGTCCAGTGGACCGTCAGCTGTCAACAACTTGATGCTGCAGAAAACAAAGTTTTTACATTTTCTTCATGATCTTCTGTTGGATTTAATTTTGATTTGTTTCCTTTAAGTATATATATTAGATCTTTGAGGAAGTACCCTAACACTTACTTGATTCATTACAATGAACAAAATTAGTCATTATTTACCTTCGACTCGCTTGATAAATCTGGGCGAGTTTTCCAGTTGAGGTATCCCTCAACTTCTTCCAACAAGTCGGTTGTGAGTCTAAGGTTTCTCAGTTACCCGTTATCTCTCCCTCCCTAAGCATCATTCTTTCGGATATGTGATGGAAGACAGAAAAACAGTCCCTGTGTCGTCAGTCTTACTAAATAAATTTCAGGCATCAAAAAAGTAAGATCAATGTAGAATTCGTCGTAAAAGATAATTTATTTATTACTTGCCTATGTGAATATATTTTTAAAAGTAAAGTGGACTTAAGAAATGTAATAAACTGCCCACGAATATATGGATACTGATTTGAAGCGAAGATATAAAAAAGTACGTGAAATTGATTAAAATACTAATATTTATTACTAGTATGTTTAATTGAAAATGCAACGAGTGAAACTTCATTATGTTGACAGAACGAGCATGAATATCAATATTATAAATTGGAGAGTTTTAACCATGTTCGTATTATTGATATTGAATTTATGGGAGATAATCATTTTTTATATGCTTAACAATAGTGTTTTTATTCATAATAATTTACCATGGTTGCTACAACTGTTTGTTGGTGATATGATGAAAATAATTTTGTGATAAAGAAAACTTTTATTTCTGTTCTAGGAATAATACTATGGCTTTTGTAACGAATGTTTTGCGTATTTATGCGGAGTGGGTACTATCCATTTATGGGTACTATCCATTTACTCAAAGTCGATAAATTATGAACGAAATTACTCTACTTAATTACTGAATGAACATATTTATTAAGGATCATCAGTGTTTTATTTGAACTATGGACAACAAATATCAACCTTTTCTCTTTTGCTTTATTAGTGAAATGGACACAAGCCGAGGACAAATCTCTATAATTTGAAATATTACTTTGAGTCATCACGCATGATATGACAAAGGCTTCCGAAGAACGGAATTAACAGAAGAAAAAAAAACAGTTTTCTAGAAAATACGCTTACATCCACGCAAAGGAAAAGATGCCACAAAATACATCGCAATTTGCGGAAAATAAATCTGGTAAATTAATAGATTAAAAGGGGAAAAGAATGTCAAGTAAGGTGTACTAATGAGTACCAGTCCTCATTAACACTTGATAACTATTACAAAAAACTATTGTTTTTTAAGATACGAAAAATCAATTAGTTAAACATTATTTCGCTTTCGTTTATTTATCGTCCAATTGAGTTAACCATTAGACAGGCCGAGCATGGAAATCAATCTTAGAAAGAAATAATAAATTGAAGAGTTTTAGTCATGTTTGGAATATTGATTCTGAATGTATGCGAGGAATTTTTGCTGAAATTTTCGAATCCGCCTCTACCTTAGGGCCCTTGATTGGAATTGATGGGATGGTCCCTTGCTTGCTTCCGGAGAGTAAATTAGTTTATTGTCCTCCACGTGGTCATACGCAGTCTGTACTGCTTTTTTGACAATAAATTTATGTATTTAAATTTATTTAAAGTAGAATCATGTTTTCTAGCGCTATCCAATCACTCACCTGTTCAGCGAGACCTGATCTTCATAGAACGTTTTTTTTCTCTTTTGCTTACAATCAAAGGAATGTTGATCTGTGCACTGATCATTGTAGCAATATACGTTATATCTTACTGATCGTTGCTCAACAGTTTCTCGGTGTACTACAGAGCGACAAACGTATTTCATTTCTCTTTAATGAAAATTCTCTTATTGGTTCTAAAATTGGATTCTAAAACAACAACAAGAGTTTTGTACGTGATGGCGTTCGTAGAGCATGTAATCATGGATTCAATCATTTTATTCATCAAGATATTTGTATTCGTCAGAAAAATGAATTTTTCCCAAATCTTCCATGAAACTACGCTACTGTTATTATTATTATTATTATATTTATTTTTATTTAGTTCTCTCAACTTGTGTTGGTTTTTCTCTCAGCAGTGGATTATTAAATCAAGTTCTGCTGGGAGGAAGAATCTATTTCAAGACCAATAACTTTCTGGTAATGTGGGCTGAGGACAGAAGGACGCTGTGTTGCAATCTACTTATTATATTGGTGTTGATTTCGAGTTTTTTAATGGAGTCGACCAGGGATTGGGGTACTAGTCCTAGGGTAGATAAAATGATAGGCACTATGATCACTTCTTGAACATTCCAGAGTTTTTTTACTTCAAAGGCTAGTTTTTGGTATTTTGATATTTTGATATTTTGTCGTTCTTTGTTTTTTCTAGATTGTTGTAATTTACGACAGCAAAATCGATGAGATACACCTTTGATTCTTTTCTTTTCCAAAGGATGGTATCAGGTCTGTTGTGAATCGTTGTTCGGTCAGTGAGAATGCTTCTGTCCCAGTACAAAATATTTGCTTTCAAATCGTCTTGCAGGACTGGTTGAGGTTTATACAGATGGTCTGGTGGTATGGGATTCTTAATGAAGTTAAGTGATTTTGCAATTATTATTATTATTATTAATTTTGCACTTCTCCCACGCGAGGGAAAATTTTCACCTGCCACGGGTGGTGTTGTGGCTAGGTTCGCACGCACGGCTCCGGTGAGCAAGTAACGAGTATATTTATTCTCATTTAGTTCTAATCAAGTTCTTCTCCTAAGAATGTCCTCACTATATGACAGGTGTCCAAAATTACTGGTCTCTGTAGAGTAATAACCAACTTTCCAGCATTTAATAATAATAAATTTATTGACAAAAAACAGTACAAACTGCATATGACCACGTGGAGGACAATAAACTAATTTACTCTCCGGAAGCAAGCAAGGGACCATCCCATCAATTCCAATCAAGGGTCCTAAGGCAGATGCGGATATAATACATATATAATGTCAATATTTTTGTAATTTAACGCAAATATGTTTGTAAATTTACCTAGTAAACCTAGTGCCTCAAGTTGAAACTTAGTTGATTTTGAAACCATTCCTGTGGCTGAAATTACTATGGGACTTTCTCTACCCTCCAGAGTTTCTTTATCTCATCCGCCAAGTCTTTATATTTACTGATCTTTGTATTATTATTATTATTATTATTATTATTTTATTATTATTATTATTATTATTATTATTATTATTATTATTATTATTATTATTATTACACTTCTGAGATATATTTGAGGGAGAAAAATGCCTCTTTCCCCATCTAAATTTTAAGTATTCCTAAAAAATGTTCTTCCCTTATTTAAAATGTTAAATGATAATTGCAAAATAATTGACTCATAATTTAGTTACGAGGGCTTTGAAATTCCCTTAAAAATTCCATTATTAAAGAAAATAAGGATTTTAGTTTGATTAGGTATTTAACATGACGTACCTAAATAAGTTACAAAATGTATTTGATAATATTTGAATTCATATTGTTTTAAGGCTGTGAGAGAATGTCCTGTAGATTAAAATCACACATAAAGGAATACGAATATTACATAAATGTAAATATTGTTAAATGGTCAGGGCGATTCAGTTACCTTCTGTCGGCTATCTCATACCTTTACATCACGAAAGTACAAGGCAAGGAGACATACTTTTTATGATAAGGAAAAATATTACAAGAAATGGCTACCGTAGGTGAAACCAAAGGAAACGATTCTAACTCGCGATTCAAAGGAAATTCCGCCGCGACTGAAGAATCGTGACATCGCAATTCAAGGAACGACGTCCCTCCGGCACGGAACAACTCAGGTTACAGCTGCAAGACTAGTTGAAAGGTCAGCCAGCAGATGGCAGCAAATTGGCATGGACCATTTGACCCGCGGAGAATTCAGTCAAAAGGCCTGTCTGTGTGCAAGAAATCGCACTCAAGTAACGTGATTGCATCTAATCGCAATACTAGTTTGTCGCAATCTTTGATGCATGCATTAACTGCTACCTAGAAGAAGTATGTTCAACAAATCGTTATTGTACGATAGTGTAACATCATGGATATTACCAAATATGTCAGAAATGGAAAATGTCTTAATTTTTCCATTTCTGGCATATTTGGGAATATGATTAGATTCTGTATACTTGACCGGTTTGTTACATACATAGTAATATTACAAGGTTGAAGTAATATAAGACGCTATACTAAATTCATTGAGTAAAATAGAATTTGTGAGTTCGGTGTTTTGATGATAACGATGGATGGTGAGACAATAATGTTTCTCTCCTTAAATTTCAAATTGCCATTTTGCAATAACGATAATTGTTGTAAAATAAGAGAGTCTATTTCATACTTATCATAAATAATTTTCTCCTCCGTCAGTTGATTAGTTAATTATTCGTTTCCATCTTTTTACCCACAACACCCACAACAACAACAACAACAACTTAAAGATGAATTTTACGTTGTGAATATGAAAATATTGGACGTGTGATAATTCATATTACAAGCTATGACGTCTTAAAATGAGGGGTAGATGTGTATTTCCCGATCCCGATAAAGACAATATTTTGCTTTAGCTGAGCAAATTGTCGATTTCCAAGTACGACCTGAACCTGGATACCCAGGATTAACAGTCTCAGGGTTTATTTGTATGATATAGTCTTCTACGTAAAAAGGCGGAGTTGGTGTTCGAAATATTACATTTTATTATAAAACGTTACAAATATTTTATAACGTCAATAACTGCGCTGGGAGGGAGCTGTGGGTAGAATAGGAAATATGTCTGCCATTTACAACTGTAACTCCTTCGCATTCTCTGTAAAAGTAAGAGAATGAACGGTCGCCTCTTGTATGAAGCTGCTGCACCAACAGGTTGAGTTGCGACACCCGTCACAGTGCAGTGGAATAAAAGGAGCTGAGTGACAAGAAGCGCTCTCACCTTAACAGAATATAACCGGTCCGCGAGCGACGCGCCACGAGCCCACACAACCAAGCGCTGAGCAAACGAGTTCACTATCCTCATATTTCATACCGGGTTTATTTCTCTTACATTGTAATGCTCCGTACAAAGCAATTAGGAGAAGTGTATTCGCACACTCCAACAAAACGTTTTTCTTTTCATTTCACTCAACTTTCACGTACGTACATAATGAGGATCTATGAACACTAAGTATTTGTAACACTGAACAAGCATTAGCATGGATTTCCTTATTAGAAATAGAAACATTTTCAGGAGTAGAGATATAATTTATTGCCTAAAAAGTTAAAAACTGCTAGAGCAATAATCTACTTACTCTCCGGAAGCTGCAATCAAAGCACCCAAAGAAACCCCTGATAAAATTCCGGGTCTCAATGAGTTTACAGAAATAATCATTTCTATTTCAACTATTTCGGAAATCATAGTCTTAACACGCTTATTCATATTCAACAGGTGAATATCACATGCTATGTTAGTGACGTACTTCTTCAACGAGCGTCTTCAGTCATTCGACGGCTCCGGGGTTCGAAACGGAGTACTTTGGTTCTTAAGGCGAGGACACGACCACTGAGATCCAGTAGCCCGAAGGGGAGGGAGACGAAATGCTCAGCATCGTTTCTCCGGAGGCTTTGACTCTCAGGGTGTATCTGGCACTTGTTGAAAAGCAGGTGGAGTGTGCCAGAGAAGGAAAACAGATTTAAATAAATCTCTTTTCGTCGGCATTCAGTTCCCGGATGTCCATTTCGAAGCTTAGCTCGTTACCCATTGAACAATATTCCTGTTGCAATTATATCATAAAGTAACAAAGTATATTCAGAAATAATTATTACTACATTGAACGAAGTATTGCTACATTGCAAGAAGTACACTATATTGAACATAAGTGTATTTCAAAGAACGAGGAACAAAATAACGTTGCAAGCATATGCTATAAAAACTAATAAACTGAATGTAGTTAATGTAAATATAAAAAGAAATATTTTGAAACGGAATTAATCGGACGAAGACATACTAGACCTAGAATGAAAATGTGGACGCCGCTTTTTTCTCAGAATTTCACTTATTTCATATGACTCCGTGTAAGGTGAAGAGCAGAATCCTCAAGGCGACATCTTGGTGGGCGTAAACGAAACCCCTCGCGCGGTACCTCCTTAACGACCGTCTCTCAACCCTCTCCTCTCCTACTCTTTACAACTTCCATTCCGTTAACGATTCAGTTCACAGTAAGAAACATGTTCCACCAATATCGTCTTCCCATCTGCTCTCCCTTGCCCTGAACACTCGTCTCACAGTATCTTTACTCCGTCTTCAATTTGACATTCTCAACATCACGGTATCGTCAGTATTTTTTATTTATATTATATGGCCCATGTAAGATTACGAGGATGACAAATACAAAAGAAAATTTTCATCAGTCTCAAGTTCAAGTATTCTTTGTGACTTTTAATTTATTATCGTTCTGGAGAGACTTTTTATGTATATCATAATTTCTAAGACGTCTTCCATTTTATCGTTTTCTTCACTTCAATGCTGCTCATGTGTTTCACCCCTTTTAGAGTTCTTCTGAAAATCATATTTATCATTACAAATTTTCACATTTTTCTCCGCAAATCTGTTCTACCTCCTTTTCTTGCCCTTTCTATATTTTCTTTCAGCTTACAACATCACAACCTGCCATCTCAGCCTCGATTCTACCCCCTTATTCCATAAACTTTGACATCCCTTTCTGTATCGTCGCATCCCCCGCGTTTCCTCATCCTCTTACCTCCCCCAGAGTCTAACATTAACCGTCAACGTCGCCGTGCACCCTCACATCACTTGTGCGCCGATGCCGCGCACGTAGGTTCCGTGTCTTTTCCGCAGAAGAGGGAGGACGTTGGATGCGATTCGAGATATCGCGAAGATTTGAACTCCGCCGTCACCCGTCGCCGACGCCGCGTCAGGCGCTGTTCGCCCCCTCAAATGCATCGCGAGAATCTGCATTTGCCCCCTTCGCTTCTGCGGAAATGGAAAGCCATCACGGCTGATAAAAACCTCAAATAATGACGAACGAGCCTCCATCGCCTGCGTCTGCGTTTCGAGTAGCGTTCCTTAGGAAATAAGCGTTTCACTCTCTTCCCCATCGCTTTTTTTTCCCTCTGCCTCGTTGCTGCTTCGAAGTTTTTCCATTTATCCTTCGATCGGTGAAATATGGAGGGCGATGACACTGGGAAGAGTGGAAGCGTGGAAAGGAAAAGTTGCCGAAGTGGGGTGGCCACAAGAGACCCACGATAGGGGTTGAAAACTTTCTACTTCGGGTTTTAATATAAACGATGCCATGCATGACTTATTCTTCAAAAACGTTGTTTTGTATCGGTTTGTATGAAAGATGTGTTCTGTTAACAAGTATTCTTCTCATAGTTGTATGTCTTTTGAAGCTTTGATGTGTTCTTTACTTGTACTAATATGATATCGCTTTCCTCGTATATCGCATCTATCAAATCATGTTTTTAATTTTTTTAAATATATAGAATGAGTGTTATTGAATTCAAAAATCTCTACATACTTGATATTCACTACAAGTAGGATAATTCAAATTATTGTAAAATGCACTACGATCCTGGGATTTTTTTAGTTTATAATAATATCGAAAATGCGACTAATTGAATACAAAATATGTATATTCATGGTCGTTTTCAATATTTATATTATAAAGAAACAAAAATATCAATGAATAGTAGTTTTGGATACTATAAATATAGACGTAAATTATTTGTTACTTTATAGTTCACAATTATTTCTCTCGCAAAATTTTGTATGTTAAATGCAATGTTTTTGTTTGTTAATTCGTTCTTGACTAATAGAAAAAGAACGTGCTACATCTTATTCTCCTTCGTATTTTTACATGTTAACAGGAAGTCAGCTCTCTCTCTCTGCTGATAAACACATAACTTTCTGGTAAATATTTTGGAACGCAAGTCTTTATGGAAGGATGATGGAATGAATGAAACTCCAAACCTTTCTTTATTGACACTTGTCCCTAGTGCTATGTGTACCTTACCACGTTAACATAATTTAAATATACAGCATGGAATTGTTGACAAAGAAGGGAAAATTTTGCCGAAATAAAAAAGATACTATTGATTCAAATTTTCTCATTTTTAAATCTTACTTTTTCTCAAGCAACTTTATTAAGTGAGGGTGAAAATATTCAGCTACCCCTACTTCCTTGTAATCATTGAAAGACAACAAACCCACAAGAAAAGACCCATAATTTCCAGGAAATTGAAAATACATTGGAAGACAGGATTTTTCTTCCATTGGGGGCAGATGAAAAATAAAAATAAAAGGAAAGGGAAAACAAGAAAAGAGGGTTCTGTATTAGCAGAGGGTTGTGGAATTGCGCGATGAAAGAAGAGGGTCATGCAGCGCTGCTTGTGAACCGTCACAGAGCAATGTTCTTCCTTCCCCTGTCGAATTCCTTCATCTCCTTCTTTCTCCTCCTCTACTCTTCAGATTTCCGGATATACGATTCATTTCCTCCCACAAAATTCCTTGTGTTTAGGTGTAGTTCAACCGAAACACACCGTAATTTTTTTGTTAGATTATGGGTATATACACATGACACGCCGCATTTTTCATTAGCTTAACTGTGTAATTAATTTGTCTTCTCCGAAAGGGATTTGTCATTAAGACTTCGGCTCTAAAACAGAATCGAATTCAAATAATAATATTCATGCGGCTTCTACCGAAAAAGAAGTTGGTGAATGCGAGTTTGATTAATGCAATTTCTGACGAGATTCGTACAATAACGCTGAACTAATTTGAATAATTAATGTTTTGCTCCGTGAGGGATTACTAGACGAGAGTGAGGCTTGGCTGAGAGATTTTTGTTCATAATATGATTTAATTTTAAGGTTTCTTACAACGTACGTATTTTTATAGAATATTATTCTTATAACGACTGCATAATTAGTGCTTCAACTTGTATTAGTGCTGTAATGATTAAAATCTACCTTTCGATGTAGCAGTGGTGGCACATTACAAAAAAATGACGAAACTTTTGCAGTATCCGCAGAAGAAATTTATTGGTTGTACAAAGAACATATTGTTAATATACTAAATAACTGACGATATAAACCGAGGGATGAGATTTTTTATTTGGAAATCTGTGATCACAGAATAGACATTGGCCCGTTATGAAATTAACGCCAATATTTGAAGAGGAATTATAATTTTCCTGAGAAGTATTCCTTCTGAAACAACTCGTCAAATTTAGATGAAAATGTACTTGGAAAAAACTGTATGGCAAAAAGTACTTCACAGGATTTTCTTTGAATGTAATATCTGGTAGTAAATATTTTAGTGCGCTAGTTATTTCGCTGAATAATTTGCTCATAGTAAATTGTACGACATTCGCAACCAGTATTAATTTATTCTGCGTTAATCACAAATATATCCCATCTATTTATAATAAATTGTGGAATAATATACAAATATATTTGCATCACTGGAAGTAATGCGTGTTCAACGTAGCTTCATGATCAGTTGGGAGGGAAATTATTACTCAAGCGTTCTTGTCGACTCACATAAGTTAAGCGAGGTATCTCTGAGAAACATGAGAGCGCTCATAGAATTATTCATTTATCATCTCAGCGTTGTTGATCATGATATCGACATTGAAGAATGTGTTCAACGAGACGTGCAGTCAAATGAATATTAATAGAATATTCGCGTTTTTTCGAATAAATTGTTCGTATGTATACTGTTATGTAAACGTATATTACTCCTCTTATGAATACTGTTCTTCAGCTTATAGAGCAAAGCGCGTCTTGTTGTATGCTGACCTACTTATGAAATATTGACAAGCTCGGATTGGAGCATACAGAAAACATTTAAATCGGAGAGAAGTATGTAATTGAAAGTTTTAGAAAGTGGCGTGGTCATGGGAAAGTGGTTGCAATGAACGTTATACGAATGAATTGCGAAACACAAATATAGTTTAAAATATTCTTAATGGTACTTCATGTAAATTCTCGATGGATTTCTGAATGCGATTCTCTATGCAATTCTGAAAGGAGTTAAATTCTTCTAGACACCACCTACCTCCACACTATTAACTGTTCTCGTGGCACAAATTTTTGTGTATTTCTCATTTTTACAACTCGTAAATATGAAATATTTATGATAACGCACATTCCTAAAAAAGAAAAATTATGAAGAAAGAAAAAGGTAGAACATATAAACGATCTTTAGTGCTCTTTAGATAAAACTGATTTGAAATCAAATATTTCTTCTAAAAACTCGTTTCAGTATATTTTTATTTCAGTTCATTGTGTAAAACATGCAACTAAAAGTAAATATTTTGAATCGTCAAGATGAAACACTTGAAATTGGAACTACCTGACCCGAATTTTTCTCTTGATTTTCTTTTTTGTCGTAATTGATGAGATGATCCCTTTACTTGCTTTTGAAAGAAAAATTACATTATTGCCCTGCATGTTGTTTTTAATATCATTTTTGGAAATAAAAAATATTTTTTCATAAATTTATTTTATTTTATTATGAACGAGTATGACACAAACCTCTTATTTACAATACTACTAGTAGCTAACTGGTGTGATAAAATCACATAGAAATTGAATATAACTAACATTTTGTATGGTATATAAACGTTACTTTTATTTAGTACGTTACTTGACCTGAATGATATGGCAGATATTACTTTCCTCCATCTGCTAGTTGTGGGCAATTTTACTCGGTTTCATAATTAGCATTAACAATGTAAACAGCACATCACAACAATTATGAATAACACATGTGGAGCATTATGTATCTCACGTAGAATTCTCCACGTATACTGTTTTTATTACTTACCAGAAACGTATATCCTGAATTCATTATATTTTTATATATTGGTGTCTAAAAAAAAGGATGCAATATTGACGATTTTCTCGTACTGTTACATGACGGATTTGCAGAACCAACTACATTTTGAACATTGTCGGACGCGTCAGTGCCGTCATTTTTTAGGACTCTTTGAATCTTTTTCAAATAAATCGAGTCACGCCTCCTGATCAAGTAACATTATTTTCAAACGGAGCCAAAAATCTTTTTTCTTGATGTAATTTTTTAGTTCTGTTATCTCGGCAAGGAAAAGGTGAAATATCAAAGAATAGGAAATCTTCGACACATCATTTAATGCTCTTAAGCACGATTCTTCAGTCGTGTGATTTGATCCGTACAGTTACGTAGAAAAGGAACGCAATTTTTTTTAGACATTTGCGCTTTACTATATGTTGATGACGAATGATGCTAAAAGACGAATTTCTAGTTCCACTGCGTTGAATTTTGTTTCGGATGTATTCGAGATATTTTTTTTTTTGCGTAATGTTCCTTGGAACATATATTTTAATAGCTGAGTCCCCACGACTTAGCTCACGTAAATTTTGTAATATATCTGTCACTGTATTCTTTCTCTCATTCCTATTTCGTACAATCCTTTCATAGCGGATATTTGTGATTTTTTTTCGTGTTACGTTCTTCCTACCCCCAACCTTTAGGGATGTCATGCACCCATGTGCTCTGAAGGGTACATAATGTCACAGAAAATACGATTATTCATCTTAGAGTACAGAAATACTATGGATTGGGCCCTAATATAGTTTTGTTTACTTTATTTCTACTATCGCATTTTCCTCACCCAGCTCTATGGATACCGTGCTCTTATGTGATCTCAACTTGAACTTAACGTCATTGGTAGTTTAAAAATTTTATCAGCCCTTTAACTATGGATCTGATGCAAGATTCATTTTTTTATATATATTTCAAAATTGGTTTTTAATTATTTTTATCCATAAACCTATTTCCACCCCTCCCCCAAAGGGTGCTAGTGGTGTTTTGTTTTCACGAGGGTTGAATTTAGACTTAAAGGATGTCGGGATTTCACTTCAACTCAGCGACGCCAAAAATCCGGACTCGTCACTGGTATCTGTCATAGTTTTGTTGACATCCATATCCTTAGGGTTGTTGGGGTTTATGCGGGCTGATTGCGGACCTCAGCGGTTTCGGGAATGTCACAACTAATTTAAGCGTCCCAGAAAACTATGATCTCAATACTAATATGAGTCATTTTCGTTTATTTCTCTTTTCATCCCGTTCCCAAAGTGAGTATTCTCTTATAGGGGATGACCGTGAACTTAAGCGCCATTGAGATTGTGACTGTTCTCCCGTCTCTTAAAAATGATGTATTTGACACCAATATCTGTCGTTATTTACCTGTCCTTCGTTCCCACCCCTATACCAGGGATGCTAGGGGTGTATTATCTGCAATATGGACTAACTATGAACTTAAAAATCATCGGAGACGCTCTTATCCATCTCAACGACACGGATAAGTATGGTTTCGTATCGAATATCGGATTTTTTCATTATTTTTACATGCCACCCTCTTCCCACCCTATCCCTAATGATGCCAAGGGTGACATACCCTCACAGTCCTTGTTGTTAACTAGTCAGTAATATGTGTATCAAGTTTGGTTGAAATTGGTTCAGTCTCTTCAAAGTTATAGTGGGATACATACATAAAACATTCCAACTCCTATTTCACCTCTTTAGTAATGATTTTTTGTAAAATCCTTACTTCGCGGATGTCTACACCCTAAAAGGAACCTCGTTTCAAATTTCAAGTTTGAAGGCTTTGTAGTTTCTGAGATTTCGTGATTATTCTGTCAATAAATCAGTCAGAACGTGAGTGGTATTTCGCGTTGATACTCCGCATACTCTTGTTGACTCGCGTGAAAACTGGTTAAAAGACCTATATTTTAACTATTAACATAGGGGAATAATCTTCAGATGAAATTAAACATACTTGCAATATTTCACATTCATTTCGAAGAATTTCTTCTTGTACAACAAACTCGGCGCGGATCATTTGTATCGTCCGTTTAGTTAAGGGCTTCAAATCCTTCCTTAGAAAGTTCATTGCCGAGAAACACAATGCGAATGCGCGCAGTGACAACGAGACATATCCTGCCAATTGATTATCGTACGCGTCATCTCCACTAGGACCACAAAGGGAAGTGGTCAATGGTCATTGATGATTTGGTGAAAGTTCTCTACAGGTTCTCTTCAACTATTTTGTGATCTTCTTTCGTCGCATTACCACAGTCATGAAGAGGTTTAGCGCTTTAACTTTTGAAGGACGCAGGAGACTTTCACTTTCAAGAGTTCCAAAGATTACTGTCTTACATGTTCTGAAGCCAACTTCTAGGGTTTACTCGATTGCTGATTGAGTTGCACAGTTGAAAAATAATTAAAAAATTAATTCGGTCACAAATTTAGGATAGCTTTATGAAGTTCAACGGGACAAGTGTGACGCTACCAATTGCATGACTTAAGCGTCACGGAGTCGTGAGTGTAGTAATTTGCTGCATCTCGGCAACCTCGCTTTTTGAACGCACTTGCAGACACGTTTGAGAGATATTCAATGTGCCGCAAGGGTTTTTCTCGGAGACAAGTTTCATTTCTGACAATTGTTTGTTGAATCATGACCAAACATGAAAAGTACTTTTTAATAAATTATGGAGCCTAGCAAAAAAATATTTTATTGAGATGCACAACGTAATTCTCTACAAACTATTAGTTTCATGTATAACACAGTATAATGTCCTTTTAACTCAATGAAGTTTCCTTTATAATCTAATAATTACGTAAAATATGCTTTTTAGAGCATTCCTATTTAGAAGTATTTTCTTGTTCCAAAATTATTTTTTGAGACAAAGTTAATCGGAATTAGAGAACATATTTCTTTGCGGGTTAGGGAAAACCCTTTATTGAGTGTAAATTAAATTGATGATTAAAGCATCTCAAATGCCTTCCTATGTTTGCTAACGTTCGCTTGTTGACATTTTCAACTAGTGATGATAACACAACTAGTACATGGAATACGTCCAATGGGACTTAGGACTAATAATTAACGACAATTGTATAATATGCATGACACTGAATGCGTAACAATTTAAGCTTAAAATTACACAAGTAAGGTAACTAATGAGATGTTAGTTAAGAAATAAACAAAGTCTTACATTTTTTCTGTTATGGAAAATGAAATATACTGGATATTATTGTTATAATTATATTGATATAAATGTAATGTATATGTAAACTTAAATGTAAATGTTACTCCTCCCTAATTTTTATACTTTTGTATAAATTGAATTTTCTCTTTTCTTACGTGGTCAGACGGTAGAGATGCTTGGTCTGATTCTTGCCACTAAATAAAGACATTTTTATTATTAATTTTATTATTGTTGTTGTTGTATTTTGAGACAGAATAAGTGCTCTAGGCATGGATGTGGAATGTTTTATCACTTTTCATATAAGCCATCTTGTAACAGGAGATATGGCAATCACTGTAGGTATTACTGTGAACATAGGAATTACGTATATGTACTTACTACATTCACTTACTATATTTAAGTACGTAAATATGCCATATTTGAAGGCAAAACGCACATATTTTATTTCGTCTATCCAAGCATTGATAGCAGTTTTTCTTTGGGTATTCACACTATATGCGTTTCATGAACGATGTGATGATGAGATTGAAGTTATGTTGACACGAAACAGCATTTGTTCGGATAAATTCAAGGAATTTTAAAAGAGCTGATCTCGGAATCGTGAGAAAGAGTAGAATGTTTCGTGAGGTGGAATTTCCACGAGTTCATGTCGGTGATATCTGAAGGCATTGAAAAATGGAAGTTAGGTCTGTGTCGCATTTGTTCCACTCGCCGTTGGCTGGGGTATGAAACCACAGAGCGTCCCAACTGAGGAACTCGACGGGACGATTGGTGACGGCGATGGAGTCGGGAGAGAGAGAGAGCAGATAGGAGGAGGACAAAATAAAGTTCATGTCCATTCATGAGACGTGAAGGAAAGAGAATCGAATGGCAACTAAGAATAAAAAACGACAAGGGAAGAAAGAATTATCTAGGAAAGGAAGGAACAGGAATACGAGTGGAGGTATAAGAAACATGGATCAACTTACTTTTGATGTATTCCAATATCTTCAACTAAAATAAGGCTATGATAGTTCAGGTATGAAAGTGAAAAAATTAAAAACAAATATGAAAGAAAGGGATATCCATGTAGAGTGAAATTTGAAAGTGAATGGGGAACGGGAGATCTCGGTACAGAATGGGAAACTATGACAATAATTAAGCGATAAAAAGCGAGTGAATGTGAAGATCTGGAAAAGAAAAACAGATTCCAGAAAAGAAATTGACTGGGAATAAGAGAGTTTACAGAAAGAAGATATCGATGAAATACCGAGCATTATTCCTAGCGACAGAGAACTGAGAATCAACACGAGACAGGTAAAGTTAATTGAGGGGTGAGNTATAAGAGACAGGTCATCGCTGTGTGCAAGTCATGGCATGGCAGCGTCACAGAGAGTGGCTCGTATTAATTGACTTTATATTGGAAGCATCGCGGGCCTTCTGTGCTGCGTGTCGTTTATTTTGGGACGACACAAAAGACCCGAATGCGCACCTGAAGGAAGATCCATGTATCATCCGTCCAAGATCAGGCATTCTCCATGGGGATCTGGGACCTCGTTGACGTAGTGAAGGTTCTTTGGGACTGAATCGACGGTTGATCATTCACTCCGTTACATTGTGTATATTTGATTACATGTAATAAAACTTTCTACCACCTCGGAGCATTTTAGGTGATTGGATTTTATTATGGAAAATGCCCGAGGGACGTATTGAATGAAATAACCCAAATTAGCACTTTTAATTATAACTGGACACATGAATTAGATTTAACCACATATAAAATTCTCTGACACATCAAACGAATAATGAATATTTAATATCCCGTTCCAGTTGTTGAGAGACAAAACAATTGAATAATTGAAAAGTTGGTAATATATCAAAATGCGGGTGATACGTGTCAGACTTAATAAATTAACTCCAAAATAGAAATATCCATTATATAACATGAATTATGAGATACCTGAATAATTGCGAAATGCAAGCTAGCGCGGATACAATGCAGGAGTCGCGTGTAACGTATGCGGTGAAATGCTATGCAGTGTTGTGATGTATAATGGATGTGCAATTTAAATCAACACGACGTGTAGGAATGCGAAGCGGGACATGTATTTTGAAACGCCGTTGGGATCACCAAATTCGCAATGTCAAGAAGGAATGAAAATTGGGAATTCATGAATTACAATGACAGATTTATGGAAGGCACCATAGAAATTACTCATCGATTTCATAATGTTGTCAATTTGGTAAATAAAAAAATGAATTAAAAATATTCTTAGAAAAATATTTTGATCAACAGGAAATGTTTACAACTTAACATGACAACATTTTTAAGATCGTAAATAAATAAATAAAAGATATTTACTGTTACAATTAGAAAAAATTATACATGTTCAGATACAAAAACTTCTTTGACGAATAATTTACATAAACCATGAAATTTATATTAATAAATCACATGATACGTTTTTAGGCTATCCAATGAAAATTAAAAATGTGATAATTTATTATTTTCATGAAATTTCTTGTAAATTGTATTGTGGTAACAGTGAATGGGCATAAAATATCGATTTCGATATCGTATCTTAAGGAGGCGAAACGAACTTTTTCACTCTCATAAAACATTTTTTTTTTACTTCAGCTTAAAAAACTTTTTCGTGAATTTCTTTTGAACAAATTCATTAAAAGTTCCTTCAATGTAGAAGAATATTTTTAAAAAAATGGAAAATGAAAATAGCTTGTCAATTATTCAGTTGCTTTGTCTCTCACCAATTACAGCGGAATATTAAACATTCATTATTTGTTTGGAGGGAAAGATAATTTCAAATATGATTAAATCTGATTCGATCATGCATCCAGTTACTATGAAAAGTGCTGATTTTGTTTGATTCATTCATTAAGGCCCCTTGGGTGTTTTCCATAATAAAATTCAATCACCTAAAATGCTCCGAGGTGTATAAACCTCTATTACAAGTAATCAAATATACTCAATATATCGAAGTGAATAATCAACCATCGATTCAGTACCAAAGCCTTCACTCAGTAACGGACGTAACTTCGCATTCTGACGTCACGTGAATGTCGGGAGAGATGAAGGGACAGTTTTAGAAAAAAAGGTTTGTAGATGAATAGGCAGAAGAGGAGGTGACGGGTCGCAGAGATGGGTGAGATGTTTGGGTATAGTGTATTCGCTTCAACCAATCGTGCCCACTAAACATATTTCTTTTCACGCTTGCAATTTCCGCCTCTCTCCACCGCTACAAAGTCAATACGAACAAATAGCTTGACATATCACATCTCGAAATAGAAGGGGAAGGAAAACTAGTTAAATATTTATTAAAAAGGTGGCGAAATAACGGTAAAGAATTCAAAAAAGCGTTGTGACTTTACGAATAGAAAATATGAAATGTAAATACAGAGGAGAAAGCAATACATTTTTTAAAAAGAAAATTGTTATTGAAAATGAAACGAAAACACTTTCAACGTAATAAAAACAACTGATAAAATAAAATTTATTTTTTGATTGCATAAACGTCAGTACTTCTCGACTTTTTTTCCTCTGTAATCCGCAAGATGAATCAATAATGGAAAAAGAATAGTTAATGACTGATATATGCAGAAATGAGGGTAGGATGACTTAGAAATGGAACAGATAAAACAGAAATTCCGTTTTAAACATTACTAAAATTATTTGGTTACAAGAACCATTGTAAAATGTATATTATATTAGATATATAATTATATTGCGAGAGAGGTAAGATAAGTGAAAGTGTAATGATAAACCAAAAGAGAACCAGGAAAACATGTAAAAATAAATTAATCAATGGTAAAGTGTGTAGAAGTTAATGGTGAAAGGGATGAGTATGATATAAATAAAAATAATATTCCAAATGGAGAAACTTAAGTATAAATAATAGAGAAGACAATGAAGGTGAAAATACAAGGATTAGAAGTCGGAGTTATGGAAACGAAAGATACAATATCATCGTCTTAGAGAACGTTTGAGAAAGGTTTTACAAAACCAAATGTATAAAATTGTCTCAATCGTCATAGCGTGTCTCCCAACGTCATGTGCAGGGCTGATGCCTGTTCGCGATGCTGCCTCGCGGCTGTTTGCTCAACTGCTGAGAACACGTGTATGAACGCGAAGCAAAGCTGCCACTGTTTCAAAAGTGTTCATTCAAGTGGATGTTTATGAATAGTATTCTGTTACATAGTGATCCTTTGCTTTCGGAATTTCCTTCCAAATATACGTTCACGGATTTTTTCAGAATTAGGATCATGAAGTATTTTCTCACACGAAATGTGTGTTAATAATGAATTACACGATATCTCGTTTTTACTCGTATTTTGATGTTCAAGATGAAGTAATATATTTCATCTACTTTTTACAATCCTTTGTCCTTACTATCACCGATCTTATGATCGTGAAGATATGGAGAATGACAGAGACTTCACGTACATGTACTGTATGACGTAAAGAATGAAAGCACATTTACAAACATTCCCCACGAAAATGGAGCCATAGGCGTAAGAAATCGCACATTTACTTTGGTTACCTCAATGTATGTCGCAATGAAAGACCCAGAATTTACTTTAATTTGAAGAAACGTGAACATTTTATTTAACTGAGCAATTTTTAGCAACACAATACTTATGTCACAATGGAATTTCTGTGTATCACCATTGAGAGTGGTTTGATTGTATTTTTGGAACATCGAAAAGCTAAATATTCTGCCTGAGGGAAAAAGAGAGAAAGGAGAATCTAATGACGCGGATATGAAAGGTAAAAGTAGAAAAAGACAAAAGCACCAATTCTCTGTTAGAAATTTTCATTCAAGTTATAGTCAAATTATTGGTATTCGTAATAACCAGTATCAATATCAAAGGTAAAAAGGAATTTCAGGTCAGTAAATTGAAATTTTCATTCAAGTTTTAGAACTCACGAACTTAATATGCATCAATACAGGTCTACCAATATGAAGTACTTTAATATGGATATATGAGATGAAATTATTTTTATTTCGTAAGAGGTTTTAGTTGTTATCCTAGACGAGGTCAAAATATGCCACGACATTGGAAACGTCTTAACACTATCATAATGTATGTATCGTTGAGTATTTCTGTACCTCGCTTGATGTTATGAAGAAAAAAATACTCATTTTTCACGGTAAACATTCTTTAATACGAACATATTAATATCGAGGCACAGTTACGTAATGAGACGTTCGCTACGCTTATCCCAGGTTGTCAGTTCCACGGAACACACATTCCAGGGTTGAAAAGGCAACGTTATGAGGTCGACTGGAGATGTCTGGATGCTCTCAATCCCGAGAGCCTCCGCGACCCTGAGATTGCTTTTTACCGTGTTATGCAACGTTGGGACAGAATAATAACCGTGCGCCGTGGAAATTATGAAGTCACGCCTCCATTGATCGAAGGAGCATTCTTGTGGGGATGTGGAACCAAGTGATTCGAATCAAATCCGCACTGCTGTTTTTTTAACAAATCGTCAAGAACTCATTCCGGGTCCGATCGACTCACTTGCTCCCACGATATCCTCAAACTGCGAAAAATAGCTTAATGAAGTAATCAAATACTAAAAAAATATTTATTATTTATTTACACAGCAGTCATTTCTGCCCTTACTATAAATCAGTTTCGTGGAGTTAACAATAATAGATAATTTATATATGTATAAATATGTATGTATCTCGTTTCGGCCAGCGAGGACCGCGGAATAACGAGTTCTAGTGAGGTTCAGTTATTGATTTGAGTTTACTCACTAGAAACATCGCTGAATTTGGGATAGAAGATATGATCCAGATTACTGTATCCGAGTATTAGAATTGCAGTGGTGAGTCGCAGAGGGTGAACTTTGTTAGCCACAGTTACTTCAACTGGGACATGGAAATGAAAAGCTACAAATTTTACCTTGCCCCACCAGGGAATCGAACCGGGAAGGACTTGGACACGAGCAATCACGNTTGTAGTTATCGCTAATCTAGGTATTGCTGAGTTAAATTTGTGTTCAGTACTGCTATTAAATTCTCTTAATAAAAAGTTATTTCTCACATCGTTGAAGTTTATAAAATTTTCAAATTTATTGATGAGTTCAATACAATTTATTTTATTATTGAGTAATTTGTACATAAATTTAAGATTACGGCATGAATATAGCGATGAAACGTTTGTAATTGTGGCAATTTCAGTATAGTTATACGTGTGAAAAGGTTGCGTTATGCGTGTTCGGTTTTATAAGCTGCATAACTAAATGATCTATGTTGAACACCTTCTAACTTCCTTATCATAATAGGAGACCACAGGAGCACATTAATTTAGATTTAACTAGTGAATTGTTTAAAGATATAATAGATTTTATAGATTTGAAGCTATGTGTTTGTCTTTTAATAGAACCCAATAATTTGAGAGAATCATTGACCACATATTCGATGTGTTTATTGAATAATAATTTGTAATATATCAAAATACCTAAATCTTTAAATACTTTTACGGTCTCGGTTACTCGATTATATAGTTTGTACTTATAGGTTGTTTTTTTTGTTGGGGCTTTAGGGCTCGTCAACATCGAGGTCATTAGAGCCCATGTACTTATAGGTAATTTCAGTATGACTTCTATCATATCGATTTATCGTTCTTGTATTTATGCAGTTTGTTATTCTGCACAATGGGACGAAAAGTGAAGTTTCCACAGAGTTTTCACGTCAAATTACACTTCTTGAATGAAGAATAACTACTCAATTCGTATTTCAACCCAACTACTTGGATTTTCTTGGAAATCGAAAATAGATTAGCTACATGAAATGGGTAATATTGGATTGAATACTAGAACAATATTATCGAAAATTATGGGCATAGAATATAATTTGACTGTCAATTAACATATCCGCAGAAACAGAACAACAGAATATGAAAATTATTTCTTAATATATTATTTCATTTTCTTAGAATGTACTAGAGGAAAAGTCGCCATATAGATGATGTTTCTAAATAGACTTGTCAGGAAATATAGCAGCAATATCTTGATGGTAGAACAATTTGAGTGCAACCGAAACATAAAAACGTAGAAATATTCTTGGCCAGTGTTTGAAGCCAGGAAGAAGATATAACATTATTCTTTAGGAAACTGTGTGCTAGGATTAGATTGAAACAAACATCTATCCCGAAACAGAACGACATAAGGGAAAAACAGAAACTAATCAAATAAATAGAAATTAATAAATTATACATTCTATTTAAATCGTTGAAATAAAATATTAAATTTTGAGAGACGAAATTAGTTTTTCTGGAAAGAGAACGCGTTAATTACATTTCGGAATCATGTAAAATGAGTGTAGATGATTGCATTTACATTTACAAATCAAATGAATCTGAACTTTACGTAAATATTTATTCACTGCGGCGTCACGCGATTCTTTTTTTAGCTTCTATGATATTGATAACTAATTGTAACTACGATTTAAACATAACTTATAATGAATGCATGTTTGAGACCAATTTAACATTATGATAGATTGTTCTATTTTTATATACCTGGTAATGCTTTAAAATGTAATAATAAAATTAATAAATTTATTGTCAAAAAACAGTACAAACTGCGTATGACCACGTGGAGGAAAAAAAACTAATTTACTCTCCGGAAGCAAGCAAGGGACCATCCCATCAATTCCGATCAAGGGCCCTAACTTTTGATTGTTGAAAATAACACAATGATTGTTAGTGCATCCCATTCTATTTAATTTCAAGACAATGCATCCAACAAAGCTGTTAAAATGCTGCATTTGATTTTCTTCAAATACTCCTTCTCAAATAGCCATTGATTTCTAGTACTACTGTTATTCATTTGAAAGTTGGTTATTTGATAGTATTGGTGTGAAATGTACGCACAAATAGTAGTATCTATAACTCCTTCTTTTCACTGATTTAATAAAGAAATTAACCGGACGACGTTACAAAAAACTTAAAACTCCCGTGAAACGAAAATTACCGAACGAACTGAAACGAAACTTCGACAATCGTATTCCTTAGAGTAGCGAATAAAATAAGTTTGAGTTTTAGGTAAAATCAGATATTAGAGCCAGAAACTCCAAAATCATTAAGTAACTATTTTACTAAATGTACTTTTTTAGCCAACACTTCATGTAATACCTTTTTATTACGCAATATTCTCCGTCATTTAAATTTTATCCATCAGATTTTACCCAGAAGCGATATGTGTCCATAATAACATACTATCCTACTATATGCTATACAAAATAATGGGATCCGATAATGAAACATTATTGTTATGGAATATGATGCTTAAAGTTTATACCAAGAAATGGATCTATCTTGTTATCGAAGGTCACCAGAATAATTTTGAACTAATATTATCTCTATCGCGAGAATAAATTCATTCGTAGACTCTTGAACTTCCTCGTGACTCCGTTTGGTACAAGGTAAGACAGCTATGAAAGGAGCGATTTGGTTTGAGTCAGCGGTAGCAGCCAACCTATTCTCACACGTTAAACTTAACTTAAATGTTAACTTAAATGAATGATTTATTTAATTTGTTCTCTATTGAGTTGTATTTTATAAAGAAGTCGTGAAATTTCAATACAATGAAAACACTGAAAATCGTGACCAGAAAGACGCAAAGGGTATTTTAATTCCTGTTTAAGTATAAAAATAGTGAGCAGTTCTGAGATTTGAGAATAGTTGATCATTCCGGGTGAATACAATAAGATATAATTACGGCAAATCCTTTTTCGTGATTTTGGATGACTGTCGCTGAGGGATGTCTTAATGATCGCATTGCATTGAAAAGCAGTTATAATGCAACATGTCAGGTGCTGACGATGAAACTATGAAATACTTTTTTTTACCGATGTTCTCTTTAGAATTAACGAGTATAAACAGACATTTGTCAAATGAAACGCGTACTTAATTTCAAGTGACTAATTTTGGAAAAGTTGAAAATTCTCGTGAGTGCTGGTGGTTTATTGGAAATGCAGGTACACTCCCTTGCCACCAGAGAGTAGTTGTGTTGTTCGATCGTGCCCTTTACGTACTGAGACGTTCAGGAAGAAATGGCAGCTCTGGTTGGATTACAAGAAAGACGTGAAGAGTGCTACATAGTATTAATCTCTAGTCAGGTTGTTCTTGATAATGGGGTGAGTGTTTATACTATTAGTTTCATTAATTGAAAACTTGATTTACTCAAATTGTGTGACACAGTATTTAGTGTAACTAATGATTTGTTCTCCAATGACTGCATCGAAATATTACCGGCTATTAAGTAAAATTTTGTGTCAGAAGCTAATTCTTCAAAATGTATGTGCAGTTTTGTAGGTTTCCGTAGAAGATCATTTATATTACATAATTCTTATGGACTAGTAAATTCTTTGTTCATGAATTTAATCGAAAAGTGAGTGAATTGTTTAATTTGCGTGTATCATAAAAGTCAAGAAAACTCTTAATGAATACCTCAAACACGCCAAAATGTACCCTTAAAAACTGATATAGTAGTCTCATATAGTGGTCTTATTTAGTTCTTGTGCTGGCGTAACCAGTATTCATACTAAAGGATAACAAATATGCAAACCTTGCTATCTGTATTTACATGACCTCACTCGCCCTGGTGCGCCAAAATAGTTACTCTGTAACGAATATTCCTTTACCTTCGCGTTATAATTTGCATAATAATGATATAATTATGGAAATGGGAGCAAATATTTGAAGAATAGAACGAAATACCAAATTCATATAAGGATGTGAATAATACTAATATCATGCGAACTTGAATTCTTCTCAATCAAAAATATTTGTTCTAGCCTGTGAAGCATAACGTGTCTTACGGAGGAGCGTTAACATGACCCTTATTTAAATAAAACCTGTTTTATCCACAATAAAGGATATAATCAGATATAAGGATATGATACCTTGCCAGAAATCCTTAGAAACATCATGGTTTTGAGAATTTTAGGTCAGTAGTAGTAAAATAATTCGTTTAATTTGTAAGCAATATTATATGTCCATTTATTTTGTTTAATATTAAAAACAAAATAATTGTTCACAATTTTCCTAAAGCACCATTGCTCGAAATATTACAGATTTTGTAATCAAATTATCAGCTTTTGGAGTATTTTTTTCGCTAGTACTTATAGATTTCAGGCAATATTGAATAACTTCTAGAATTACTTTAACTTCGATTTTTCATCCAAACACTTTTATCAATCATTAAAAGTTTTTCTTTTATTTTCATAATTAGTGTTTTCCCATGAATTTCAATTTCAATGAAGCAATTGTCTGGATACTAGATTTAAATTTCCCAATACAGTGACTAACGATTTTTAAAAGGCAAACTATTCTGGTATGTTTCTTATTTTTTATCACCCAATATTTTGAGAAAGAAATGTAAGATGTTTCTCCAATATTGTCAAGAACTCGTTTATGTTGAAATAGACGGAATAATCACGACTGAATAACATTGTTTCTAACTTTTAATTTACTATCACCGGTGTCGAGTTATGGTTCATTGCTTTTCCATTGTCGGTTAGTGATGCAAAAAAATGCGTTTTGATAACCTACTTTCAGTAGTAGCTCGATAACTTTTTTTAAATTTAATATAAAAGCTGTCGAAGAAAATAAAATTAAACTAAAAACTCAGGTTTAAACAATTAATACAAATCATTACTAAGATTTTGATCTTACGATGTCGAGCACAAGGGCACGAATTGTAAATTGCGAGTGGAATATGAATATTACTTATAATTACATATAATATATACTGTATCTTTACTAATGCATATCTTCTGTCGTGGGAGTCTTTCATTCCGCCAATCCAGATTCAAGTATTCCATGTGATGATCGTGAGAAAATCGCGCCGCATTCGTGCAGCTGAGGCCAGGCGTCAACCATGACGGGATAACGCGCCCCTGCCACAGATTTTCTCAAGTACAGCCGACATCTTTCAGGTTTCTGACGCTCCACTTAATTTGGTAAAAAAATCCCTTGGCTTCAAGGCACTTCATCCGCAAGATCATCCATTCAGCCAACATTTACTTTAAAGAGAGGTGGACAGCTTCCAAACATAAGCGTAAAAAAATTTTAACTCTGAAACAAATTCGGTCTGAGACCACCCTCACACCACCAATTATGTTGAATGGTGGTATTATCTAATAGTTATTAACATTATCTTTTGTAATTTTTTTGTACAATTGAAGGCAATAACATTCTCAAAGTAACAGATTTGGGTTAAATATATAATATGAATGGTAAGTTATGGGTCTACTTCGTAATTTGTAAACAGATGTTAATTATTTTTCGGACTCTAATCTCAATAAAATTATTTTTTCTTCGTGAAAATCGCCCTGTAACCGAAGACTTCCACTTGAACTATTGCCCTGATTTTCAACACAACTGTAGTCGTGATTATTCATGATTATTGCCCTCATTACGAGACTCTTCATATTTCTTTTCCCGTAATGCTTCTTGGTTTATTTTGTTTTTATAGCAGTTTTTTTTAAATTTAGCCAATACTCGTACATTCAGACCGATGAAGTTTTGAAGTGCTGCAATATTTTTTCATCATCTTTGTAGATATAGAATAGGAAGGTTATTCCGAACAGTAGTGAACTTTGGACAGTCGTCAGAAACGTCAATCGTTTTATATCACTTTTCATATGACCTGATTATAGCATTTATAAAAGAAGATGCGGGTGTCTAAATGTAAACGATAATGGATGGATATTGTCTTAAATTTTCTGTTCTACTGTTGTTCTTGTTACTGAATATTTTTTATTTAATTTTTTTTGAGGCGTTCTGAAGAAGACGTGGAAATATTTATGAAATTAAGAATATCTTTCATCATAAATTTTATTTTGAAGTGAAGACTAGAAAATCTGTAAGAGAAAGTTTGTGCAATGTCTGTACGATGATTTTATATGCACACAATTCCTGACGATACCAGTCTGTCGATTTATGAGATTTGAAAGGAACACTGCTTCCTGTGAATTCATCTTCAGAAAATTTATAATTAGTGACTGTGTGTGTATTTTGCACTGAAAACTCTTAGCTAACCAGCGCTCCAAGAGAAACCTCATTATGAAGAAACTACAAGGAATCATTCAAATCAGTCATCTGATTATAGGAATTGATTGTAATGTAATCAGTAAGGAAAGTCATGAAACCTATTTAAATATAGAAAATGGGTTTCCACTTTTCAAGAACACACTATCTGGCATACTTTTGAGAGGTGTGACTTAATTTTATGGATGCTACATTTTATTCCGTTGTTTAAAGACTGTTGATGCAATCGCATTAAAGCTTCATGTGAGCAGTGCTTCATAAGAATATGTTGTCGTTGACCTGCTTTAGATTTTTATCGCCCATCATACTTCCTTATGTGTTTTTGATTAGTTTCAAACGTTGATGCGACGTATGAGTGGTGCTAAAGGACCATTTCTGTTCGCCGTATTTCAGTTTTATTATCAGCGTTCTGTTTTGTTAGGATATAAATCGATCTAATGTGAGTTCATAGATATATGCTACCCAGATTCTGACAGAGCACATTCTTTTCATACCAGTTTAAGCAATTGAAATAATCTATTATGGCGAATAACGAAGAAATTGAATTAGACAAGTTTCAGTGCATCGGAGGTTTAAACATGAAGTAATAAAAGTTTTTAAGTTTATAATTTAGCTAGCACTAAGATGGAGAAGATAGTCTAGCTCACGAAGACACTGTCTTGGTCAAACATTGCTTCTATATTTCATCGACCTTCATATGGTTTATTAGCGCTTGCGTTCAATCTCTCAGGGTTGCAAAATAATATCCAACTGTATCATAATGAAAATAATTCTTTTTAAACTTAATTAATCTTACGGAATTAAAATTGTATTTTACTGTAGAGAAATTCTCTACTTTTATGAAAAATTAGTAACTAAACACTAACTTCTCTTGACATTTCTGCTTCGTTTAACGGATGCGCATCTTTTAAGAGTTGTATTACTATGATCATGCTAAACCCCTTAACATCCATTGTATTTATTTACCATAACCGCTCCAAAGTAGAGAATGCACATTGTCATACCGTCGATAATGGAGGAAAGAGGAGGAAGACGGGATTAGATTTTCTTGAAAGAATATGGATATCTGCACGAAGAAATTTCAAATCAGAAAAATTAGCGAGTTCTTCTTGTGTACAATAAATGAAAATGAACACCAGTGTCGTCGTCTTCAAACTAGGAAATCTACCTGCAATATCCACTTTCAATAGTAACCTCCAATTTATCTTAGCACTGAAGACATGCATACTCGCAACAAAATGAAGTATTGACCCTCTCGTGTATACGTATAAAATATTTAAATAAACTAAGACATTTAAAGCTTATTATTTGTTTTAGAGTAATCGCAGACATTGTCACGTTCCAACCTAATAAATAAAGCTGTTCGTATTATTGTGTGGCATGCAAATCTATACCGTTTTTGAAGCATATATATATATATATATAACTTTGTGGAATTGTTTTAAACGGTGAAGTCAAGACATTGCTTTGAACTTTTACCTGTCTCACGCGAACGGAAATTCACATGATGTTTGTGAAAGTACTATGTGCGTAATAGCAGTTTTTGAAGAACCGTGTCGCCTAGGGAAGAGGGAAGGTGTTTTGGTGGATATTTCAACGAATAATTGAAAAAAATTACCATAAACTCAAGAAAAGTAATTTTTATACTTAGAAGTTACTTTCTGAAAAATACATATGTTTATAGTTTGTTATAAGATACCTGCTTTTTCAGTCCACTGATATTCTATTCATTAAATTTCTTGTAATTGGATAGATCAGCCGAGAAGAGACCAATTCAAACGCCCGGACGACGCTGGGTGATACCAACGCTTAACTCTTAATATTTTGAAGGATTAAATTATGAATGATGATGATGATGACAGAACGTTCGTGTATTTTGTATGTATTCAGACACCATGTTTCTTCGTTTTCCGAGAGTTGGAATATTTTATATTAAAGATTTAACGGTGATTAAAGTTCCTAAAAATGTAATTACACATCATATTTAATGACTTTTTACCCCGAGTAATGCTATTAGAAATACGCGAATCTAAAGGTGATTTGCTTAAAATTACAAACATATTGACATTCNAACTTTTTATCTTATCTAGGAATTTTTGCTGAATTTTTTGAATCCGCCTCTGCCTTAGGGCCCTTGATCGGAATTGATGGGATGGTCCCTTGCTTGCTTCCGGAGAGTAAAT
This sequence comes from Laupala kohalensis, assembly GCA_002313205.1. Taxonomy (NCBI): domain Eukaryota; kingdom Metazoa; phylum Arthropoda; class Insecta; order Orthoptera; family Trigonidiidae; genus Laupala; species Laupala kohalensis. The sequence continues at coordinate 1,142,616 of NNCF01126031.1, read as the reverse complement.
TAGTTGTTTTTTTCCCTCCACGTGGTCATACGCAGTTTGTACTGTTTTTTGACAATAAATTTATTATTATTATTATTATTATTATTATCGCCAAATTGTTGAACCCGGATCAGCAAAACTTCGCTGCAAGTCAACCCTCTGTAGAAAGCGGGTGGGTAATCCGTTACAAACCCGTGCGAGAGAATTCGTGTTAAGTCTCGTGCAAAAGCCACTCTTCAACTATTGCGACTTTCTTTTCACTAAAGGGACGAAATATCTGAAACATAATTAGAGGTAGCAAAAAAAAAAAAATCGATTATGTTCCAGGTACCGAAGTAATAGGTTTAGTTGGATAAACAAACCTTAGAAAAGATTACGTTATGTTGATAAGTCCTTGGGAAAGAATCACTAATTGCGGATTTCAACTTCAAAGCGTACTATGATGAGTTGAAATGAATAAACAGACGGAATATAGAGTTAAAGTTCACGGTTGAATGTACGTGTTTTGCAAATTGTTTATTTGTACTTAATAATGATTAGAAAATATGTATTTAACTTACAATGAAAGAATTAACTTGTTCAAGAAAAATAAATGTATATAAAATTCAGACTGTTAGACAATATTCGGTTTATGAGTTAACAGAGGATCAAAATGGGACCATTCAGCATTGCAGACGCTTTAGAATTGGAGGCTAAGTAGGGAATAGTCCCACTCAAAGATTTTCAAATTATTTTTCAAATTTTTTTGACATAAATAAATAAACAAACAAACACAAATTCATTTTTTAAATTAATTCGAATTTTGTGTTATAATTTCTCGTCAAAATAAGTTTTGTATTCAACATACTGAAATGTAAGTCCATGTTGCTATGTCTCCAATGATTTTCGGTTTGTTTAGAATTGCTCAACGCTTCTTTGTTTATAGATATGTAAATGAAATAAAATAAATGAAGTAACTTATTAATAAAGTTTTTCTTGTCGATTCTTAACATATTGTAAAACTTTTACTTATATTACTAATAAATAGAATTGATTGAACAGATATTGTTTTTAACTTAGAAATACAGAGTTTGTTTTAAAGTAAGTTTATGTGGAATGTGGAACAGACATTGTTGTTCGTGTTAGGAAGGATAATGTTTGTAACCGCCGAATGGCTGCGCGGCGTCCCGGTCAAGGCCTGGAAGTGGTCGGCGACTTTATCTAGTCATCATACAATAGAACTTCGTTACAAAGAGACTAATTCATATTAAAGTAAATTCATTTCATATACCTGCTTCATATGCCATTTTGAAGATTATAAAATATATTCGTATTCTAAGAGGGTGATGGAGGATTTTAAATTGCTCATTATTTCACACAATTCTCTCGTCTCGAGGTTACATTATCGCTAAACAACGCACATTTATGAGAAGGAAAATATTATAACTGTTTATGATTGTCTATTGTCTTTGTTGTAAAATAAAACGTCTGAATTGTACTTGAAATCGCAGAACTTTACTTATAGATTTATCAAATATAGTAAGAATCGAGAGTATACTCGTATATGATATAGACCTTGTTTATTCACACATATTAAAAGATTTCAAACAATATTAAAAGACAATTTTATCGATTAATTTTATAAAATTTTAAAATACACTCGCTTCTAGTATGATTGATTGTAAGTCTCTTACGACGATAATTAAAATTTCGTATCGAAGAGCTTGGCTGTGGATTCTGTGAGGTTTTCTGGGTAAAGGAGAGTCGAAACTTGTGGTAAGAAACTCATCCAAACAATCCCAACATAACAAAAATTCAAGATTCTAATTTCAATCCAAATTTTACTGAGTTTTTTCTTGTGCGTTCCATTAAAACTTTTAAAGATATTGTAAATATTTAATATTTTTTGATTTATAAACATCACACCATACACAAATTTAGCTTACTTTTTTACGAACCTGACTTAGGAGAATTCGGTAAAATTGATTAATAGGTAGCTTCTGAAGATTAGCTTACTCTTCTTCATGACATACGCACTTGAACTATTTTTTTAGATTAAATGTTATTTGTGATATGAAGATAAAGCTGTTAATAAAAAGGAGAGATAGCCTTAAGAAATTAAAGTGTGATAATCTGAAGAAATTGTTCTAATCTTTCCTGGATTTATGTTAAAATGTAATAATATACTTCGAATAAAAATGTATCGTCTATGTTCATTTGTATTTGTTACAAATTCTACTTTTGTTACCTAATTCTCTGTGTTTTCAGGAAATTGTGGAGCAACATGATATACCTTTCTCAGGAAAACAACACATCAGTTCATCTTATTACGTTCTCTAACTCAGTGAAAATTAATTATCTGGAAACTGCAGGTACGTAAACTTTCTTTAGAGCCATTTTTATGGTAGTGGTGCCCCAATGTTCTGCGACCTTTCATGTAACAACGTCAAAGAAAATGGAAGATATAAACGATAATGTTCTCTCAGTTTCATAGCATTTGGAATTGGTACATGGTGTATTCTGTGTTTAAAAACAAATTACCCCATGTTTATTCTCCGTAGTAAAACGCAACGCATACAAAGAACGCGTTCTCCTTTTTTCCTCGATTCGCGTCCTTTTTCGACAGATTCGTTATCTCCGCGAAAGCAGTCTCCTCCATGAGAGGACCCTCCGCGCAAAGGAGCGAGTTCGTAGGAAGGGGCGGCGGGAATAATGAACATGACAGGGCGCTGGAGCACCCCCACTTGTCTTGGGCACGCGCCGCCCGCACCCCGCCGCCGCCGCCGTCTCTTCGCTTTCCCCGTCCTGCAGGTGCCCTCGCGGAGCCATGCGCGTTCCTTGCGCAGCCGCCGCAGAACAAATAATGACTGTAATTAATCCAATTAACCGTTAATTAATGGCGCCTTTCTCCGTATTTACGGGTCCGCGCGGCCTAATGGACTCGCGCGCGATCGATGGGGGCGGGCAGTGGCGGTGGGCGCGGGACAATGGCTCTGCTTCAGGAGAGGCACATATCTTACCCCGCGAGGCGAGGCGTAGCACAGCCCCTGGGTCGTCCGGCGGCGCCTCGCTCCGGACCCCGCCTCCCCTCGACCTGCGGCCACGCCACCGCGTCGGAGCGCCGCCTCCTCTTCGGACAAAGGTGGCGGCGTTACTCGCTTTTTTTAAAACAAGCGCGTGGGCGGAGGGGCGAGAGGAGGGAATTAGCGCGTCCGCCGCGCTCACTTCGTTAGCCGCGTGACGGCGCCGGCGGGGAAGGGCGAGATGGAGTCCTGCGAGGCTTGGTGGCCCGGGGCGAAGGGAGGGCGGAGCGTGATTGTCCCAGGGGGGCGCGCACAAAAAGCCGCTGGTCGTCTCGAGCCATCTGACTGAATTATTCAAACGGAAAATAATGGAGCTGCGACGCCGGACGGCGCGGCACGGCGGTGCGGGGCTGCGAGAGGGGGACGCCGCCGGACAAACAGCGTCAAGGTAAGGGCACCTGAGGGCTCTCTAATCCCCGAGAGTGCCGGCCGGCCGGCGCGCTGGACGCTGTAAAAGCCTGCGGAGGCGACGGCGCCGAGACGCCTGCCGGCTTAGGGCGCGCACGCTCTCGCGTTCTCTCACCCGCTGCCGCCCCTTCGCCTATATCTGGCGGAATCTGCAGAATCTTCCGAGGCGAAGAGGGTGCGCTCGGAGCTGCGGAGTCGCGCAGGGGGTGGAACGGTTTATCTTCCCCCGCCTTCGCTCCGCCTCCGCCCGCACACGCTCTTCCGGCTCTTTTTATTCCCTGCGCGTCCTCCTCCATTTTGAAATGTATCCTCGCGACCCGCCCGCCGCGCCCATAACGCCCGCTGCATCACTGAATAGTAATAAGGAGACGCGGATCATCCGGCGCCGACGCCTCCGGCAGTAAAAGCTGCGGCAGCGCATTAGGCCTCGCGCCGCCCCCGTCGCCTTCGCTACTTCCGCCCCCAGCGACCGCTCCTCGGCAGCGCGATAAAATAACCCGATCTGCATGAACCACGCGTCTGGCGGCGCACCGGCAACCCGGTTTAAATTAAAAACAGTACCGACGCGGCAGCGGGAACGGTTCCGGGCGCCAGGCGTGGGAGGGAGACGAAACGGCGGGAGGGCGGGTGGACGAACACGCGCGTCCCGAGCGCTCATAAAACGAGGCGTGGGATCAAAACGCAATATCGGAGGGCGCGTGACGCGAAAGCGGAGCGAGGAGCGCCGGCAGAGGCGGACGGCGATGGCGGTGCGGAGCGGCGCGGCGCGGCGGCGGGCAGAGGCAACGGCGGTAGCGGCCCGGAGGCCGCGTTGTGGCCGTGGGCGGCGTGGAGGCGGTGCACGGCCTCGCTGTGGCTGAATGTTAATTTTGTGGCGCAGTGGCGCGCGGGGGCGTCGCCGGCCTCACGACGCTTCCAACCCCCAACATGGAAAGCCCTTTTATGTCGCTCCTCTCGCTTTCATCTGCCAAATTTAATGTGGTTGTCGGTTTCGCGTTTTAGACAGAGGAACGGAAAACGAAAAAAATAAAAAGAGATACCGTCATATGCGCTTATCTAGCTTTTCTTAAAGAATGAAATTTGTCTCAATGATTGTTGAAGAAGAAAATCGTGTCATTTGTGTTCTTACAATAAATACAGACGATCTGTCGAGATGTTCATTTAGTATTTTATTTTGTTTAAATAAAACCCAGAGTGTTTACGAGTTTATATTCATTAAAGCACTCTTATTTTACCTTTGAGTTTCTGATATATTATTGAAAAATTTCATAATTTTTGTCCGAATAATTCATTTTTACGAAAACTCTTTATCATACTCTCGAACTGGGGCACAAGATAAATATTTGAAAATCTATATTATTGATTGAATTTTCGTGTTTCGAAAATTATTGTGGTTTGTCCGAAACATTACTGGAGTCATTTTTGTCAAGGATAGTGATTTTATATTTCTAATCACTATAAAGATGCATACAGTTCTGTAATATATGAAAATTTTCGAAACGAAAAAGGTGTACACGTTATATCAGCGAGTAATGGAGAACATACTCCCATTTTCTCTTAAACAGCCAATCGCTTCTGTTCCTCTCTAGAACGGATGGAATATTTATTGAAGAAGTTCGTGGGGTGAATCCAACAGTGAACTCACAAGGAAACTATTTTGTTCCTTTTCCGTCTACTTTCCAAGGATTTCCTTAACTTCTCCTATCGACAGGTGGATGCTTTCTCCTCACACGTGTTGTTCTTCAACACATCGAGGGTGATTGACGATTCAGCTCAACTGTACGAACATTGAATTTGGAGAGTTTGACTTCAAAATTAAAAATTGAAACTACCTCTTGATTCGTCAGTTACACCTTCTTCACAACATCCTCCCAGAAGAAAATCTAAATGTTTTTAAAATATACTTTACCATGATATTAATCAATATTATGCAATTACATAAGCATAATACAAAAATTTTAAAATACCTATTATAATTAATAGTTCATTAGCAGCCTTCTTTGTTGAAAATATTGATGGCAGATTTTATTGAAGAAAAAATTAATTTAATGGTACTTCATAAATAATTCTTGTAACGACGGACTCAATTTATTGATGTTAAAAGATTATTATACAATAAAGTATGAAATATGGGCCAAATTGTCGAATTGCATAATGTAAACTGGATTATTTCTCTGTATAATGTTCAGTTATAAACGCAAAGAAGACTATCATAAATAAAAAGAGATTAAGAGCAAAAATAGAAAAAAAATGCATTGTATTTTGACTTATTAACTCCAAAAAATCAGTAGTTCAGTACAAGAGATAAATAAATGAGAATACACTTTATTGAACTCTGGGTTTGAAAAATAATGTTCCCTTAACACAATACGCTGTATTCTTAATTTTTCCTTTTATTCAAGCTAAATGTGACAGTAAATATCGGTGGATGTATTCAAATAAAATGTTTATTTATTTTTGTTATAAGTATTTACTCATCGGGAAAAGGAAAAAGAAAAATGAGACGAAGTCATTTATAAATCATCCTTCAAAACCCAAATTGCTTATTTATCCCTCATAAGATAACTTCAAGTACCCAACTAAAAAATTTGGCGACGCGCAAAACTTGGTCGTCGGAGTAACGTTTCAGTTCAAATTAGAAAAATTTCATTCTATGTATTTTTTTTCTTAAATATTTGTATCGTAAAAGAAAAGTTTATCAGGTGATAATAGTATTTGTTTTAACTCGGATAAGAGTAATTGTCCTCCAAGTGTTTGAAGAGTTGTCAAATAATACCAGAATCTTAATGTAATTGTCGCAAAATAAAATAAAACAAAGTATTAATAGGGAAATAATGGCATTCGTGAAATACACGCGCATGCAATATTTGATTGTATAAAACAATTCACGTACACATTTCTTTCTATATGAATCATTAATCAACAATAATGAGTCTGAATTATTAACTACGAGCGCTTTCGAACTAGTATCTTCTCCATTTATTTTGTTTCGATTTCGTATTTATGCCATATAATGTATAAGAGTATTAGAGCTTTTACGTGTCAGAGTATTCTTAGAGAAGCAGCGTTGAAGACCTCACGTGTCAATGATAGAAAGAGAGGCGCACCTGAGCAGGTGCGAGGTTGCGTCCACGTCCCGCAAGTTTCCTCTGTCACTGATCCGCTGGCGCCTCCGGCCTTCTCTCCCGACACAGGTTCGCCGCGCGCCGTGACAACAAAGGGCGCCGTTCGCGCGCATCATCCCTTATCAAAATTCCGGAGTGGGCGGCTCGAAGCAAAGGACGTGGCTGGGTGGGGGGGTGCGGAAGAGGGCTGCGCTCGGAACTCGGAGTTGCTCCGCCGCTCATTTAAATCTGCGGCGACGGGCCTCGGCATGCAAATATGAGGCGGCCGCGGCCGGCCTGCATAATTGATGCGCCCGGGGCCGCGCATTGATTAAGCAGGTCCCACCAGGCAGCGTCCGGGGCGCCGGTCTTACTTACCTCGGGGTCGGCTTAATAGGAAACTGTTCTTGTATTTATAAGAAGACACCCTGCCCTTTTGTCGTCAAGAACAAGAGAGACGGGGGCGCGCGGAAGGCGACGAGAGAAAATACGGAAAACGGAGACTGAGAAAGAAAGAGAAAAAAAAAAAAAGGGAGAAAGCTGGGACAAAAAGTTTAAAGAAGACACCGCGACGTCGGCGACGGGCAATGGTGAGACTTATGGCCCGCTCGATAAGATTAATTCCTAAGTAACTCGACGCCCCGGCCACCGCGCTCTCGTCCGCTCGCGCCTGGTGACGCACCCCGCTGCACCCTCTCCCGCGAGTGTCTCGACCTCAGGGCAGAAATTTATCTGGAAAATTTCATCCCCCGTCCCTCGAGGTGTCGGCGGCGGGCACGGCGCGCGGGGCGTCGAGGTCGCCGTGAACAACCTCATCGCTCGGAGGGAGGGAGGGACAGACAGGTACTTGCTGCTTCGAGGACGGGGGTGAGTGTTTTATCTCACCGCACCCTTTACGTCTCGCGTCGGATTTGGAGATTCTGTAATTGAAATTGTGGGAAGAGTTTTGAATTAGGTGATTCGATTTTTCGTCTGCATGTGTTGGAAACGGCAGCGACCCTGCCGAGTCAAGAACCTAAAGTTATTGACAAAAAATTTACTTATGCACTGCCATCATTAACTACTCAATAACATTTTCAAATTTGCTATCTCTAATTACTAATAAGTCTCCTCAAAATTCTTAAATCAAGCTGCATCATTAGATATTTGCAGGACGTAAAATTGCAACAATATAGTTTTAGAAACCTATTCACTAATTAAACAACTTTGTGAAGCCAACAATAATTCTCAATTAGCCGGACAGATTTCATATGTAATTCTGAAATGTCTGCATTTGTGGATTGAAGATATTGATGAAAATTACAAAAATTAAATCTTTTTAACAAGAGTGTGTATATTATATTTATATACTATTGAGAGTGTAACAATCATATTCTCATTTAATAGGAGTAACATACATGTTTGGAACTGAATGTACACATGAAATAATTTTTATAAATTTAATTTTTATTAATTTTTCTATTACTGAATTGTTTGGAAGTTCATTCACTTTAAAATCAAAGTGAGAAATAAGATACTTTTAGGTAAAAAGTAACATTTAATTTTCATATTCAGTTAATGAAATGTTTTGAAATTGAATTGAACATAATGATTTTGTTTCAATTCCTAAGTAGTATAATCTAGTATATTTTTACTTTTACAATATATAAAATGCTGGATATATCGTGGATGCGGCTAGTCGTGAAATTCAAATAAGAAGTACTTAAACGAGTCAGAGGTGTAATATATTTTGCGCGTTGAACTTTATTTATAATACTTAGAACGACGTGAATAACTTTTTTCATATTCCAGCATTGTTTATGTGAAAATATCAATGATCTTCTTCAACTCCTTAATGTGAACTCACTGTTCTTCTTTCCCTTTAACCCAAAGGAAATAAAACATGCCATAAATTTTAATTCCAAACGAGACTTCATCACCTCTGTGCCACACTCAACGCAGCTATAACACCAGATGAAATATGGAATAGGTGTTCACAAGGCACGAAAATTACACCCCGACCAACGATGATTGAGTTATAAAAGCAAATCCTTCCACCTCAATTTATCTGGCAGCGCATCAACGTGCTCCCGTTTAGAGGAGCTGTCGCAGGTTAATTGTGGAGAACCCCCAGCAAATATAATAAGCGCTGCGCTGCTCGCGTGCACGGGGGCCGTAAAGTGCACCCAATTATGAGGGCAGGAGCCGACTGGATCCCGTCGCTTGACGTGTAGCGTTCGCTGCGCGCAATGGTAAACCGCGGTGTTGTAGGTAAACGCGACAGACGCTTCCACTTGAGCATACAAGGGTTCGATGTCAGTCATTTAAATTTAGTAAATGAGTCAGTCATTTAAATTTAGTAAGAGGTTATCAGCCATGTTGGTATGCAAGGGTAGGTTGGTTCACGAGTTGGTAAACAAAACAAACGATTGGTACTAGCTGACGTTTCGAAGCATTTATTGCTCCATCTTCAGAGCGAGAAACCCAAAGTATTTTTGATATGACATCCAATGATTAAAACCTACCATAAAAACATATTATATACAAATTAAAACAAAACTAAAATCAGCCATGTGGAGAAAGATACGCTGTATTTCATTACCACAACGGGCTAAAACACAGTTTCAAATTAGTACTAATCGTTGGTTTTGTTTGCCAACTCGTGACCCAAACTATCCTTGCATTGAAGTTTACTTCAGGTTTTCCTTAGTTCTTTTACTTCAGGTTATTCTATTATTCTTCTATTTCTTTAAATTTTTTCCATGGCATCCGTTATGATTGGAGTTTTTATTGTTTATTTTGGTCTTTGATTACACGACCGCCTTGTTTGGTAGAATTGTCATTAAAAGGCTCCATTTACAAAATTTTTCTCGTCCATCTAAAATTTCATCACATCTGGGTCTCTGCTGTTATTGTTGTTTTAACGTCTCTCATCTTGTTTTATTATGTTTCTCAACTGGCCTTTTTTTGTCAAGTATTGTATCCAGTACTCGTACATCTCTTTGTCATGTTTGTATTTTATAATAATATATTCTTTGCTCTTCATTTTACTGAGGTAGGAGTAGTAACTCTTTCGCCTCCATGCAGTTCGCACTCCCACATAATGTGCTTACTTCTCTCGTCTCCTTTCCACATACGCACCCTGCTTCATCTCGTATCTTTCTTTTCTGTAGGTATGAGTTAAATTCGCCATGGTTTGTAAAGAATTCTATGACGTATTTGTTTAATTTTTTAACCATCTCTATCCCTTAGCAGACGCCTTCTTGACGAACATCAAGAGGAAGACGGTGTAAGTTTTTCAAATTTGGATGATGATTCATTGAGAGATACAAAGGATTAAATTATACACAAAATCGTGTATACATTACGTGGGATTCAAACCGAGGCTCAGTCACCCTTACAAAATACATCATGAGATTGTCTCTTTCAGAAATGATTATTACTGTGAAGCTTCTCTACATGGATATAATATATCCTTAAAATTTGTCCGTTTTTTTGAGAAATGTCCGCTTTTGGGAAATGCCCGTTTATGGAAGTTTTACAGTTCTTCCCATTAATCATGTTACCTGGCGGTGAGGTTCACCGCAATCTAAGAGATTTCTAAGTTCTTCCCATGTTAATTATAATGCCACGTCAAAAGAGATTGGCGGCACTTCAGTGTGAAATATGAGTGCAGCGTGAACATTGTCCTTGAAAACATGTGCTCCTGAACCCAACTTGCGCATTGCCACTGGGTGACCACCGACGCCTCTTCTGTCAACAGCTTTTGAACGCCTCTTAGCGAATAGAGAGCGATGCTTTCGAGGCGTCTGCAGTGCTCTCGAGTGCTCTTGCGGCGCTCCACGCTCGGCGGGAGGAGGCAGGCGGCGTCGGCAACTGACGGTCGGACGATGTGTGCGGAGGTATATACATGAAACATATGTAGTAATTGGTGCCGTAGAGTGGATGCTGTTGGCTGGACGCAGCTCAAGGTGGATGTAGAGAAACGGCAATACGAGGAAAATGTGAAGACCGAAGTGATGGATTAAAAGGAGAGCTTTTCTGAAGAGCAAGGCATACGAAGTTTTGAATTGGAAAGGTCGTTTGACAATAAAGATGCGCGCTATTGAATGTTAATTCTTCTCAAAGAGATTGAGAAGTCCTTCTATCCTGAATTAGGTATACATTTAGTGCAAATGTTTAGTTGCAATAAATTATTTAGTACTAATTTTGCTCGTTTTTATTATCAAGATAATACATACACAAATAAGAACCCACCGGTGGCGCAGTTGGTAGTGTTGTCGCTTCTCACCAAGTCATCCCGGGTTCGATTCCCGATCAGAAAATTTGTAGCTTTTCACATGAATGTCCCAGTTCATATAGCTGTGAGTACTGAACAGCCAACCTTCCTTCCTCTATCCAGCTCCTCCTAGTATCAGTAACTCTAAGTATTACTAACAACTTCTACTAGCCCCTCCTCGTGAGCCGAGTTGTTGGTAAACCCAGCTGAGCGGTCCACCTACTAACAATGACCTACACCCCAACTCCTAATTCCTATCGCTCCATGTAGATAAGCTTCAATAGCATGCTACATTTCCCATCTACAAATACAATACAAAATAAGAACTGATCATCATCGTCATGAATTTTACGTACCATATTATGTAGTACCTAGATTAACAGTAATAATTTAGTTGACTTTTGTGGATATATGTCCAGTAGGAAATAAAAGTTCACGAATTAAGTTATTTCTCCCCTCGAATGTTTCGCCGACGTATGATTGGAGGCAATGGTTGACTCTAGTTCACGTCGACACGAGAAGATATTAGGACTTATTAAAATTATCTGAAGAATTCGACTACTTGCACGAATACAAGTAATCATTTTGCGGAGCACCGTGAGAAATTATTAGAATAATGTAAAAGATTTGAGAGACTATCAATATTTCCAAGCGCAGTATACGAGTTTCCGAGATTCATGATAAGAAGGTACGAGTGTTATTATTCGAAACCACAGTCCCAACAACATTAGATTATTCGAAACCACAGTCCCAACAACATTGTCTCGCATCGCACGCACAAATAACTGGTCACATGTTTGCAACTTATTTACCGTGTCGAGTATCAATTAGATTTCCTTTGTAAAACCTAAATCTGATCAAGTTACGGAGGAAGCACTCTGAGCATGGAATTGATTTGACGTTTTAAACCGCGTAATTTCCGGCCATGCCTTCCGCTTATGAAAGATAATTGGCGAGATAACAACGCAGCGATGGGAACTTCCCTCGTTCATCTGCGATGCGCTCGTTCTCCCGCACCTCCGTCTGCGTCTCTGACGGCTGCCAAAGAGGGTGACGAGGGAGAGAGCGTTGTGGGGTGGAAGGGGAGTAGGGAGGAGCGTGTAATTGTGTGAGTCGCCCGAGCACGCGCACGCGAGCCGTCACGCGTTTCCCGGCAGAAGAATCCGTCTGTTTCATCCGTGTTTTCATTGTACCCTCTCTTTCCGTTCGTGGTAGAGAAGTAGAACTGTTTCAAGATAAATAATTAAATTATAACTTACGACCGTTTCTTGGACGATCACATTTCATTTTTTATTGTTTTTTTACTAATAAACTACGTTTCGACTCTAGAGTGAATCATCGTCAGGATGATTTTAAGACAATTAAAATTTTGTGATCGTCCAAAAGAGTCGTGATTTGTAATTGATTTGCTCATCTTGATTAAATAATGGACGTAAACAGTAGAATTGTACTGGGTTACAAATTAATATTTAAACTGTTTTTCCCACCATTTAATTCTAGTTTACATAGTTGCAAAACGATTTATGTAACCTTCATACTTCTAGGTCTAACCTACATTGTCTCGTTGGATTCATAATAATTGCGTGAGTGATTTTAAGCTGATTTTTATTGGTACTTTCAGTCACCATTCTCATAAATATTTTTAAATTATTTGTATTATATTTGTTCAACAAAATGAACACTGTTTATTATCTTCACATTTTTACTACTGGAGGAAATGATACTAAGCAGCGTTAGGCCTATATTATTACCCAATGCCTAATGAGAAGTACTGTCCATTAGCAATACGAAGGGCGAGTCGCGCTAGGAGGCATAGCAGACGATTCTCCGCTGAGACTCTTTGGAAGGGGAACTCCATACAGGTGGTTCTTGTTCCGCTGCTTATGAAGTGTGAAGCTACAAGGGCAGAGAGCGGTCGCACGCAACGCACGGCTCATGCCCATCGCTCCATCGGGAGGGCAGGCGCGAGACTGAATGCGGAGGAGGAAACGTTCCGCTCAACTTACGCCTGTCCTGCCCGTCCCACGCACGAGATGATGTCACTCAACTTACACACATCTTCAGATTTTTACAGATGCGCTCAGCTATGAAGCGTATTGCGTAGAATGGGGTTTAATTTTATTACGGGAAAGAAACGCAAGAAAACAGAAACTACAATTAGTTGGCACATACCCCAATTTTTGTCCTTAAAACATTAAGTGATATTTGTACCTCTAACTTTTTCTTAAATATGCCACCTTATATTACTTCGACTAAGTTCAACTAATCACGTGGAACAATTGTTCGGGTTTGTCATTGTTTTCCAATATTTAGTTCATGAAACCAATAATATTATGAGATATTTGTGCGATTAAGAGATATTGCTTAGTTAATAATGCAAAAATATCTGGATGACCGAGCTACGTGTGATTTAATTTTCTCCTCTTTTCTCTGTTAATGAATTGATGACGTTCCATTGCCAATGTATTCTCGTCACTAAGAATATTGAAGAGAAAAGAGATAATTGAAATCTGAGTACTTATTCTTGCAGTGTATTTTGCTTTGTTTTAGCATCGGGATATCTCTGCACATATTGAATGCGCAATTTTATTTTATTGTTCGGTTTTTGTCGGTATCGAGACAGAAGTTTATCCAGATAATAGATAGTGATAGTACAATTGATGTGTCTACTTCTTCCTTTGGTGCCTCAATGAAATTCCACAAAATTTATCCAGGACACGATATTATGTGATATCACTTTTTCATACCGAAAACTGTCTTATGATTTTTATGGAACTTTACGGAATCGTTCTTGAGAAAAAATTCTTATGCAAGCATCACTCGTTGATGTAGAGATACGGAACTCTCTCGGATGAAAATTTAGTTAGTAATTTTATGTATTTCAGTAATTTGATGAATTTACATTGACCATACCCTCGGTACCATTCGTTGGTAATTGTTTCTTTGTAGAGCTCGATTATATAATACAAGTTTTATTTTCATCTATTTAAGTAGTGGAATGACATAGTACATAGAAAATAGGAGAAATTTATATTTAATTCTGGTTCAGGAAATTTGAGTTTTTCATTCACGCATTGTCAACCACCGAGTATTTTTTATATTCTTTTAATTGCAAGGACACGTTTGTGTAACATTTAAGAGAAGACTTAATTTGGAAATGATACTATGTCATATCGTTTTTTCTTTGACAAAAACTTTCTGTGATTTACATAAAAATCGTTGGAGTCGTTCTCTAAAAAATAAATACAGAACCATCTCACAACATCCTACATTATTAAGCGAGTAGTGACTATATATGGCTAAGTTGGTTGAATTGAAGATTATTGGAACCATAAGCAGGGAAGTGAAATGGGAAGTACTACTTATTTATTTATTTCATTAAATTATTTCGTGTCGTGTAAGTGTCTTTCGACATTCCACAACTATTTCCTTGTTAGTCTATTCCTTTCTTCTCATTCTCCGTTTGTCCCTCTTTCGTCATTTCCTACTCGTACCTGGGAAGTACTTAAACATGGAACGGAAGTAACCATGAGTCACCATCTCATCAAACGTAAAGCCGACATTTCCTTTCTGTATGGACGCATCTTTCTCCTTGAAGTTCTCTTCATTACATGGTTCTTTTAGAGAAAGATGGAGTGTCGTGTTGACAAAGAGAAATAAATTATGTTGATGACAGATATGGAGTTTAAGTTGCCGCATTTGCCATTCTCAAAGAAAATGATCGTTGCTAACTGAAGTAAAAACAAACTGTATTTTAAATATTTACATTTTATGTTTATTTAACAATGCACTGTGCTTTATTTCTCGTACATTGAAGTTCGTCGGTTAACTTATAAGAAGAAAAAATAGAGTTCGACTCGTCAATTTCCCTCTAAATGTCCATTGAAATAAAACATGTTCCAGATTAGGTTTTCAGTTTGAAATGGACGAGTGTCCACTTCTCGACTGTCTCAATCAAACCCAGCTGACGGTCCGTGTCGTCAACCTCGGTTGTGCGATTTGTTGTATATATGTATACTCTTTATAGAAATGTGACTGGGTCCATAAGTAAAACATCATCATACTTATATAAAAAGGTAAAAAAGACTGAAGGTTTCAGTCAGTTTTTGGGATGAAAGCGAATAATTAGTATGTATTAAATGCTGTATTGGTTTAAAGACTCTCCTTGAAGTTTCGACTGACGTACATGGATGGAGAAATACGTCATGGGAAGAATGTGATGCTCTTGTTGTAACACGAAATGCTGGAAATGCAACCTCTGAAGTTTTCTCGGTGTGGCATTAAAGGTAGGTTTGTGAGGAAAATGAATGCGTGGTTTTTGATTAGGCATTTCCTCAATAATCATGAATAGTTTAACTCTGAAAACGAGGAAATCCATGAATTGGAGTTGTCCCCTTCTAATCGTTATACACAACTAATTTTATTTGTTATGATTCTATTAACTCTCTGTGTAATTTTCCTTTCCGTGACTGTTCTTACTTGAACACGAAGGATAATAATGCCATAATTTTTTTTTTCAATGTTGCACGAGTGTTGCAGTGCTTCACATTCTCGATATATTTTCTATAAGAATGAATATGTTAGCAGTATTCATACTAGCTATACTAAGAAATAATGGTTTGGTCGAGAAAAAAAAGTGTAAGAATACATTTCCACTTTTAAATGTTTCAAAATGTCAATATTTTGTGAATGCATGTCATTAGTTTTTTATGCTATTATTCATTTGAATGTTGCGAGTGAATTTTTCTCTGATACTCTTGCCCCATTTGCCTTCCATTATACTGCATTGTGCAAAACAATTGTTCCTTATCCTCGTTACACGGTGCCCTGCCCTATCTGTCACTTGCCCCGTCAGCTTGGTCTCTCCCTCCCCCTCTTCCCTTGACACCGTTTCTTTGTGTACTTCTTCCGACTGCCCCCAGTCGCCCACGCTGTGTATCCCGAGGGCTTTTTATGCACCGCACTCGCGTCGCCAAATGCAATTTCCATGCCTTAAATGCAATTCTCTCCATCCACGCGATTACCAGATGCATAAATATATGGGGAGGGAGTCACGCTTCGTTTCAGTTATGACGTGAAGTGCTGTTACTTCACCCGAATGAATAGAAGTGTCGAGAAGGGGATGAATAATTTCTTGTCGTGAGTACGAATATTTTACTGTCACCAGTTATATACTTCAGTCCTTATTTCATCCACTTCTTGTTCTTTAATGATAATATGTTTTCTCTTCGTTGCGACTTGAAAAGCCCTCAGATTGGTTAATTATGCCTCTTCTGATTTATGTTGGTACGTATAATGGAAATGAAATCATTAAATACTTCAGTTATACTTGAATACCTTACTACTATTAGTATCAAATCTTGAACTCGTCCGTGTATACTTCATTAAAAAACCTATTGTTCATTTCGAAATATCGTGTATTTTAAATGCGGGTATTGAGGTAGTGGCAAATCTATTATCAATTCAATAATTTAATTTTTCAATTCAATCCAAGACACTGAAATATAAATACTTTTAAAATTTATTTTTGACACACCTTAATCTCACAATTATGAATCATACGCAAGATTATGTAAGGAATTATTTTAAATTAAACAAAATGAACAGTGAAAATTAAGATGTAAATAATGATGAAATAACTTTTGTGACGAGAATTAAGTAAGGAATACTTAGAAGACAAATGCTGTATCTAATTGCAATCTTCCAGTCCAATAATGATAATTGGCAGTGCCAAGCAGTCGAGACTTCAGTGCCACTTTCTTTTCTATTTTAAATTTAGAAATTGTCAATATACATTATTTATCGAAATAGAAAATTTAAAAATAAAACATTTATGGTAGCTAGAATTAACAATTTGTCCAAATAGTATTTATTAGCTCTTACTCGTATTACATACAACAGTTTATTGTTAATTTGTTTTTCATTTTGTTTATTTTGATCATCTCTCTTCGCTCGCTGGGGAACCCCCAGACCCACATTTTGGGTCTTCGTTCCAACCAGGCTCCAAGCGTGGATATCTGCCAAGCATCGACAACAATATACCGTTTTTATTCGCAGTCTAATGTTTTTCTTGAAGGACGATATCGTGGTGAATAATATAATTGTGATTGAGTACACCAGTTAGTCCTTATCTACACGGGGAGCTCTTCGAGTACATTACACAACCTACAAGCAGTGGCGGATCTGAGAGGGGAATAATGAATAGAAACATTTTATTGTACATTAAATTTTGATTACAGGTGTCTAAATAGCTTTACCGTAGGTCGCACTGTTTTTGAGATACGGTGAAAAGTTATTATGCAAAAGGAAGTTATCTGGGCGATGCCTTATTTAGATCAGCCAAAGAGGCAAATGCAAAGAGTTCATCAGGGTGGAAGAAAATAATTCCTGCAATTTGTGGTTGAATGAGCTGATATGAATTTAGACAGTAAACTTTTTATGGTTTTGAGGTTAAATATTTTTACACATATTGATCTGCTTAATAGTTATTTTTTAACTACGCATGCTTTACTTTTTATATATAAAATATTTTCCGACTCAGTTTTATTGCTATGTGAGATGTTAACTACAATGCTCTTTTTGAATAATTTTATATTCAAAGTTGAATGGTGCACACTCCAGGATTTTTATTATAATATGATGATGTTAATTTTAATACAACTGTCGAGAGTCGTGAGGCCGTGTTCTGGAGCAAAGCGGCAAGAGTCGTCCAGAGCAGACGATCGCTCGAGGGCAATGGAAGCGAGGAAAGAGAATGGGCTGTGAACGCTGCAATCACCTCAACCTCCCACAAAGCGAAGCTTGGGCTCACAAGCGGCGCCGCGAGGAGAGCCGATCAGCGACGGGGAAGGGAGGGGGGGGAGGCAGAACCTCAGGGCAGTAATTGGTGACGCTGTCTCCGCTGGTGAGGCTTTCGGGTTCAACAAGGCACCATCAGCGTGGGGACAGAGCAGCGGCGACGGGGAAAGAGGTCTCCAATCGTCAGCGCCGCTCATTGCACTTCAATCGTCTCTCTTCCGCTCAGGTGACGCAGGTGGCTGGCCAAAGGTGCCTGTCGCATGCGGCGTCCTCTTCCCCCTCGCATCTCTCTCGTCTCCCCTTCTTTTATCTTAATTATAAGCCTTCGCCGCAGAAAAATGGCGAAGCGATCGTTTTATCCGAGCACCTGTACGCAAAAGGCGAGGCGAGGTAGAAATTTCGAGTTCGATCATCTAGTACGGAAAGTTGGCGACCGAGGGCGCGCCGCCCTCTTCAATCAGGCACCGCTGCGGAAGAAAAGGCTGCAGGCAATTGTTCGTTTAAGCCTGACTGTGCGCCGGTTACCGATTCCCCTATAATCTCGATTAAGTATCATTTCTCTTTCCGTCGTATTTTGTCTGAAAGTGCTAAAAGATTCTAATCGAAGTTGATAATTTATAAGTAAAATTATATTTGAAACTCTACGTAAAGTGTCAAAGTCTTGCGGCAATATTCTGAATTTCATGTACGCTTTTAGACCCTGTATCCTTCGATCACGTAGAAGAGGACAATGCAGAATTAATATCTTCAGTCCCTATTATGACCGCAGCAATTTCTTTTTTTGTGAAAGCTTATCATTTTTGAAAATATTTTGTGTAATAATTATAATAAGTTGTGTACCACTTCGTTAAAAAAAATATTTGTTCTCCATCTGTAAGTTACATGCTGTACTTTTACCTATACCCATACTTTTGACTATTTTCTTTTTCATTTATCACCAAATGTATTACAATTCAATAAGGTTCATTAGATATCATTTCCATTGAAATAAAGATCTTCGCGTTACAAAGATACCAAAAATTGCACTTTTTGAACGAATAAAGAATTGTAGGTAAGTTTTGAACTAATAGTTTATAAAAAAAACTTTATTACAGAAGGACGCATTTTCTAAAATGGTTTGTCATTATCAGTATTTTACATCTATTTCTTCAAATATTCATAAAACCATTGTATTAAACCAGTACAAACAATCTTGTAATACTTCCGTTGGTGTTAAGAATGTATGCTTTCCACACCCTATATCTTTTTTAAAAAACAACTTCAGTAATATATAATGGGAAAAACTAGCCATGAAATTATTTTGAATGAATGGTGGATAAATTTTACAAATCTATAACTAATGCAACGTATATGCGAATGAAAGTTAGTTGGAACTTCTCTCCTTTGCTGCAATTGCGAATTAAATGAAACAATGTGTTTTTCAGAAGACTCAATATTCAAATTTATGACACTCCTTTTCAAACATTAACCTGTTCCGTTACATTGTTATACACAGGAGAAAACCATTCCTCAAGAAAATTGTCGACAATTCTTCAATTGTCAAAATATAGCCACGATACGCAGCGTAAAACACAAGCGACTCACGAAGAGAATAGACGAGCTACGATCAAGAGAAATGTAAACTATTTCATTGTAGTTTGAATATAATTGACTTGGTTTTCATCGAAACCTTTAGATAATAAATTATTCAAGCTCTAAGAAATAGTAATTACTAATAAAAACTAGTAAAACTAGTAATGCTTTCCAAGATTCTTCTCGGCTGTATAATGTTAGTTTACGTTTAATCAACGATGAAAAGCGTATAAAACGATTTTTTATTTGTCTGTGTTTGTGGAAATAAATGTGTACAATTTTATTGTACCACTAGTTGCGAACACGTCAGCAATTTCTTGAAATGAGCAAAAGACTCTCAAATCTATTTTTCCTATACAGTTTGGAAAATATAATATTTTTCTCTAATCAGAAACCAGTTTTATCCATGTTTCAAAAAATTCGAGTTATTTTACGTAGTGCTTCCTTTGTAGGATGTCTGTGTATTCTTCGTCCAAACTTTCCAATAATGGTTTCCTAAATTAAGCACGGTACATCTAGTCATACGCGGTTGTAGCTGCTATTTTGATGTAATTTTATTTATGTAGCTAAATTTATTTATGTATTAATACTCGGGATGATAAGGTTGAAATACCATTATTTATCAATTTATTTTGGTGTACGTCTTAACTGGGAGGATCAAAAGCAATTACTGCTGAGAGCTGATTTATGCCCCAAAGCTGATCGTAACTGACTTGTGGGTCTCGTGCACATTACATCGAATCGCCTCCCCCCCCCCCAAAAAAAAAAGAATTCATTATTTTATTGTACATCAACACCCGAGGAACTCGCGTGAAATGTTTACTTCAGTTGTCAGTGATCAGGCAAAAATGTTAAATTTAAACTGAATTCATGTAAAAACAAACACGAATAAACGATAAATAAACAACGTTGCATCACTTCGTCCCTGAGACGTGCATTTCGCGACTTGAGAACTAGCCTTCCCATGTCCTCTCGCCCCTTGGGATAGTGACACATGATGGAAGCTGCTGGTGTATGGAAGACTGGTTACTTCACGTATTGACACGAAAATCCTTTATATAGTCTATAAAGTAATTTAGATCAATATAATCAGAATGTGTGAATTTTATATTCAGAAAAATATGTATAAAAATATAGTTCGACTTAAAGCGGACCCAAGTATCTTGGATACGAGTGAAATATTCTTCTAAAATACTGTTAACTGCTCTTTTACTAATCTCGGGTGCAGTTCCCGGGAATTTTACCCCGTCTCACACCATACTCATTACTGGGCCTGGTCCTCACAAGTAATGCCGGGTGTAGGTCTGTTACGGTGAGACGATAACACAATGGCGTTTACAACCGAGAATACACGTAATTCCATGAATCATTCATTACATCAATTGCGATCAACAAAGTGATCCCGCGGACCACGATTCCTGATTTGTTCTGATTCTCTAAGTGCCCTTCAAGTAATTCACACTACGTATCCAGCTGATAAGCNTTTTCACACTGCAAAGTGATGGAAAGAACATAATGTTTTGCTGGATACCCGGACACGTGGGAATCAGAGGAAATGAGGAAGCAGACGTTTCCGCAAAGGCGGCATGCCTCAACAATCGCGTGGATTTCTTCACGATTCAAAAACGAGATCTCCTAAATTCCATCAAGATAAGGATTCTGAGTGAATGGAGCAATGAGTGGTTAGCTGTTGAAAGGATAAAGCTCCGACATATCAAATCCTCTGTTAAGTCACGGAGCAGTTCCTGTACGCTAGCCCGGCGCGACGAGGTCCTGCTGCATAGGACATTGTCCTCTCACTCATCGGTATCTCTTACTACTTGATGATGAACCCGTTTGCGAGGAGTGTAGCTCTTCTCTGACAGTGCGTCACCTACTAACTGATTGCAGAAGATACTCAAGTATACTGAGACAAATTGGTCTGGCTGCAGATTTTCCAACAATTCTCGGAAATGAAACGGTTAATGTTAATAAACTATTGAATTTTATTAGTAGATCGGGGATCCTCCTACAAGTTCTCGGGAGGGTTTTAATTTGCAATATTTTTTCCTCTTTCCTGTCTTCTTTCCTTTCATCCTTCTTTTCTGTAATTAGAAAATATAATTTTTAGTAATTTTTTCTCTTTTTTATGATATAATGTATTGGGCAACTGTTTTCTTTTCTTTCATCTTTGTATTTAGATATTTGTTGAATTCAGGAGGGTTCTTAGTGGGTATGGTCTAGATATTCGGCGAGTCCCACACACGGGGAAGAGTCACTACGGCTCTTCTCTATGGTGCGAAACTGCATTCTTTCCCCACCTGCATGGGCTCTAATGATCTTGCTGTTGACGAGCCCTTAAAGCTCCACGAAAAAAAAAATCAATGAATCATGAACTGTTTATAAACTGAAATGGGTAAAGGGAACGACCGAGACTTTAGTTTGTGAACAAATCTTTTTATACCATTCCTCGGAACACAAGACTGTAAATTCCCTAATATATTCTCATTAATTTCTGAATAGTGTTGAAAATACACTTCATCATTCTAAAATTTTAGTTTTTATTTTACTTGTAAATAAACTGTAATTAAAGAAAATGTTAATTAAATCAATCCATAATGAGCATTTTTAATCATATGTAAACGAGGGCTGACCCATAATCTTACTCTAATTACACAACATAATAACTTTCTGTAATGTATTTTGGGTAATTGGTTAGAACTGACTAAAATTCTACCCACATGTTCATTTAGTCGTCATATCAGCGAATAGGACTATTGATAAATTTAATTTTAAGAGCTTCTCATGCAAATCTAAATAAAATATTTTGTTACTTATGTTCACCTGAATTCGCAAAAGTTACGGTATACTTATATCGTTTACTGTCTTCTATTGTTGTATTGTCTTCTACTAAATTCTTGAGACAATCAATATAAAAAATGTCAAATTAAAAGTCTGTTTAACAATAGAATAATTTGCAATAAACCGAAATGTATTCATCGCATCCACGCAACGCGTCGCATTTCCACGGAGATATGGGTTCGGCGGGGGCAAGGGTTCTTCTCAACATGGCATGGGTTACCGTATCGCATTAAGAAGGGTGAAGATGGATCTGACTGAAGCGACGAAGCTATCCGGAACGGTCTCGGCGTCGGGGGGCGCCAGCCACACTACGCGACCTCGCGGAACGGAAGAGCGCGTCATTTTACGGCGCGCCGCCGCGTATTACGAGCCTCCGCGTCGCGCGTCGCATATGCGCCGGCGCTGCTCCATATTGCAAGAGGGAGACGCCGGCGCCGACGGCGGTGGCGAGGGAGACGACGACGAGGGCGGACGCGACCCGCGGCGAACGCCTTGCAAGTTTCACGCCGACTTTACTGCGCGCTCTATCATTCCATCTGCGCACCACCGCCGCCTCTGCCGTAAACAGCGTACATGCAAGTTGCATGAGGGTGCGCGCACCGAGCCGTTGCGGCGGCGGCGGCGGCGGCGCCGTAGTAACGCTATCGCGCGCTCGCGTCGGAATCCCCCGTTCCTCGCCCGCCATTCGACGCCTCCACCACAGCCAGAGCAGGGGCGGGCGCCAAAGTGCGAATTTATTCATAGAGTCGCATAATGAGAAACTGTAAAAATGGACATTTACCAGGGGTAGGTTTGGGTTTTGATAAGGGGCGCGGCGGCCGTTCTTCAGCAGGCATGGCGGTAGCTGCGGCGGTGGCGGGCGATGCTATCTCCCACGCCATCCACTCCCTCCACTCCACCCCCGCCCTTCCCTCTCCGTTCTCCGCGCTGCGAACACGTGTGGGCCACGCGGCCCAATTACACACTAAGCCCTGTGGAAGTTGACGAGGGTTAAGGGGATGCACCGCGATTCACTGTCGATGATGGCGGACTGAGCACAGGATGAATATTAGAATAGATTAGGATATCGCTCCACTGTTCGAAGCCGAGTATGGGAGGGCGCTCCGAATATAGATATGGAGCACCGATAACGATGCTGATGAGGCAGCGAGGAGATTTGGAAAGCGGCGTCGAATCGCAGTAATCCTTCAGAATATCAAGTTGATGTCTCGTTCGAGGTAATTGAGCAGGGAGTATAGGTAACGAAGCACAGAAGATGACGCGAGAATTATGTTTCTGAAAGATTTCCGGATGTTGTTGACGCTTAAATACAAATAGATTAATAAAAACAACTCCCAAAAATCAATATTATTCCATTATAAGACTAATTCATATTCAGTTCATACAGAATCATGTGGAAGAAGAAGAAAAAAGAAAGGTTAAACATCATTTGAGATTACCAGTTTCGAGGGTAGTAGTAGTCGAAATATAAAAAATTGAAAAAGACTCACTTTTATGAGTCTTTTACGTTTTTTATCGAAGTTCACAAGTTTGCATTTTCTATACCGTATGGCTATGATTGGAGAAGTAAGAGTTCGCACTACAAGAACTAGACAAATATTACAACGCTGTCAAAAATCTAATCTGTAATATCCTATTTTCATCTGTTGGAAAAATAACTGACCGATAAATTGAGAGCGTTTTTGAGGTATAGTTTGTTGTCTGATTGTATAGCTTACTACTAAGTTTCCAAATTTCTCTTGTTAAAAAATAACTATTATTGTAAGCGGAATACACAACAGAAAAATTGTAAGATTTTAATTAAATCTCTCACGTAAAATATGAATGTATGTATTATTAAAATATAAATACAAAATATAAATATACATTATAAAACAATATAATGTAAAGTGCAGTGTATAAGGTAAATATAAATGTATCATGAGGTTAATTTTGTAAATGTTTTGTTTACTCGGAATTACTTCAAACCTTAGCATACCTCTCGAGTTCTCACAAACTCCAAGTTGTGGATATCTACAAATAAGAAGCTCGAGCAGTATGAAAGGAACTTGACCTTTCTGAGAATCGTGAGTAGATAATGCGATCGGACTCCGCTCTTCAGTGAGTGACTATGAACCTATCCTCACATCCCGAGATTTCTCTGAGAATCCCACCGTGGCAAATTCCGTAACACGCTCACTGCTTGCACTCCGGACGAACTGAACTTCATGATACTACACAATTGGATTCTATCGCAGTCTTCCCCGTCTTGTCCTCAACTTGTTGGTTATTTCTGTCAAATTGAACCTGGAAAGAGAATGTTTTGAATAGTTAAGTAGCATTCAAAGATTTCTACATTGGATTTCGTTTATGACAATTCTATATTGGTATAACTTGTGAATCAGAATATGTACTGTTAAATGTAAAGTGTTCTCCCAATAAAAATATAATTTAAAATCTTTTTTACGAAAACCATGAAATCATTTTAAAATTTATAAATCCTAATATGTAGTTTAAACTTTCCTCTACGGTAATTGTCAAGTTGAGGAGGTGTTATAAAAATATCATTATTAAAAATGTTTCACGAGTTTGCTATACGATAGAAATATTATTGCTTCAATGTTAATGATATGTTACTAAAAATACAACTTTTGTAATTCTCTGACATCGATTATCACGCGCTTGACTTTCGATCAATTCATCGTTAGAATCCTCGTCAAATAATGGAAATAAAGAATTATTATTGCGTTTTATAATCCCTTTCGTACGAAAAGGTAAGAATGTAATCTCATCAAAAGCAATTAGATAAAGAACAGTCATAAGAACTCTTCGTATATTGTAGATGGCGGAAAAGACAAAGTTAAGAAACAAAAATATTAAAGATAATGGAAACAAATGAAAAAGAGAACATAACTTTAAGATTTTGTGAAATGTGAACAAATTATAAATTTTGTTTAGATCATACACTTTAATTAACATGAATCTTTTTTTCTAGTTTTTGTTTCTAATAAATATTAATGTTTGATAAATTATAAATATAAGAAAACGGAAAACTATATAATTTGTGGTACTGTTGGGGATGTAATACACTCAAACTATGGTGAATATTATTTTACTGAGAATTAACTGAGTCAAATGTGTGTGCGGTCCCATTTTTATTTATAACCGGAGCATATTTGTATAACATATGTAAATATACACATTGTTGTCGATGTCTATATAATACCCATTAGGCTGGGAACAAGGCTGTAGTGAATTTCCCAAGTGCGCCGTGAGACGAAACTTCAGTTGTGCGAAGCGATTCAATGAAAAAAAGCATTAAATTAAAAACAGAGGAGCAATGAAGTATAATGTCAAAAGATAATAAACTTTTCTTTTCGGCAATTTTTTTCATCTGTATTGTGTTGTATATTTAATTTAACTTTATTGAATTCCAAAATGATGTTGATTGAATATGATTCCTATATTTAAAACTATAAAATAAGAAATAAATAGATTGGCACTTTCATTTTGAGTGTCGTGCCTTGCTATTATTAATAATCGCTTATCGGAACATACTTTTTCAAACATCAGAGACATGAAAATAACCATTTAGCTGTGCACTAAGTAAACTAATTTACTTGATTTTTTTTTCTTATTTTAAAGACCTTTATTGAGAGGCATTCAATTTTTATTTCAACTGAGCTTTTTATTTGCAAAGAAATTTTAAATATTTACAATTTGCGAGGAGTCTTATGCGTTTACGCCTTTCTAAATAGATGCCGTTGGGAATACTATGACCTGGTGTTTACTTTCGATGAATAAGTCATCTGCAATAATAATGTTAAAATTCAATACCTTCTTAATAACAAAATTCAATAACAAAATAATGTTAAGATAACAATATTTGATATCTACTGACAGACTATAGAGATCGAGGGTGATTAAAAAAGATCTGAAATAATGATTATGACTTCTATCGTACAAATATTCCATGCTTTCTGGAAATTTAATAATATTTGGGTCAAAAAAAAGAAGAAGCTTATAGCAGAAATGACGAGTGTTGTTTTAATCGCCAAGGCAGTGTTAATATCTCCTTTTCGCATTCTTTGTTATTTGGAGGCTGTAAACGCTGAAGTCTCTGGCTCATGAAACGTTTCATATTACTTTTAGAGTCCGTACCTGAATTCAATAGCATTATTTGCTTTTTTGCTGAATCTGAATTATATTCACGTAATGACTAGATTTGTTAACCGCTCCTTCCTTATGCAAGGTGGAAAATACTAGTTGAATAATAAAGCTGATGATGTAGGGACTAGTGTGAAAATTTCTAGCAAATAACGGGTTGTAAAAAAAGACGTCACTTCCTGATATTTCTCGAATAGTCCGTGAGTGATTGTTGGCATTATGGGCACTGTTTAAGTTGTGAAGAAAATTGTGAAAAATAAACGATAATGTTCAATGATATTCATGAAGCGAAATAAAGGAAAAATTCAAAAAAAATATTTTCTTTTCTCCTCCAGTAAAGTCTGTAAGAAACAATATTTTGCGATATCCAGAAATTTCGTGAGTGCCCCACTGAGCAATTGACGGAACAAGGAACCCTTCCAAAGTAAATCCTCCCCTGTATGACTCCTCCCCATGAATGCAAGTGAACTGGAATATATTGTTTCCTGTAATAACGCATCAAGCGAGCAGCGCTCCTCGCGGCGCCGGCGTGCATCTAATTGCGGCTCCGTTTCGCGCATCTCGCCCTCGCAAAGACGACGGCGGTGGCCCTCAACCCCCCCTCCCCCACCCAGCGCTTCACCAACACCCCCTTCCTCGAGGGCCCCTCGCGCGAGAGAACAATAACAGCGCGAGAAACTGTCATTTGAATATGTCAATACAGCGGCGCACGGCGTGGCGACGTTGGGCTCGTTGCCAGCCTATCGTGACGCTCCCCGGGGGGTTATCAAATATGCATGTATTTGCCGTGTCGCGCAGACAATGCCATTCCGCGACGCTGTCGACGGGGTTAAGAGCTGGGATGGTGACGACGCCGGCGCGCCGAGGTGGCGGGTCTAGAGGAAGAACGGAGAGGATGAGGACAAGATGCTGGGGAGGCAGAGACAGCGGGAGAAAAGGTGGGTTTATACGGATGGGGGCCATGTAGGAAGAGGTTTTGGCCACGAAGGGGTCGGTATAGTCGGGGCGATGGGACGAAAGGCGGAGAGGATGCTTCGTAACTACGTTAACGCGTTCCAGCATGGCGGCAGGAGATTCGAGGGCGCGATCGTCGTAGAAACATATCGCAAAGCTTCCACACAGCGACTCAGGCAAGTGTTGCTTCGTTTGCCATCTACTAAAAAATGAGAAATTAACTATAATCGATATTAGTAGTTTATTTTATCGAAAATTTACCATATAAACGTCTATTTATATAGAAATTTGTATCTTCATGGAAATAATTATCTAATTGATGTATGAAACTTCTTAAGACAAAAAATAACAAGTGTTTCTTTTCCTTTTTTCCCCATTGGACTGCGTTTAAAAACTCTACGATACTATTGGTTTAGGTAGTTCATATTACGACGGCACGGCCTTGCATTCGCGTTTCAGGATGTACATTATATTTCAGAATGAGTGACATGAATGTGCGGTAATGTATGTCGTGTGACTACTAAGTCTGAAGGGAGTGCTGCTTCAGATAGGGGAAGAATCAGGGAACAAAGGGTAGATGTGGGTGCAGGTGAATAAAGTCGTTACCAACCGATTAGTTATCTCGGAATTATTCATCAAATGCTTAAAAATTGAGAGATTAATCGCAAACATAGACTATTAATTTATATGTTTTGATAAGAAATATTTTATCTTAGAAGTACTTCAATCTCGTCTATCCTAGGAGATGGAATAAATTGATGAATTAATCGATGAATTGACTGCCACCAACATACAAGTTTACAGCCAAGACATTTCATAAGCGTATTCGATGTTCTGGGAAAGTAACCAATTCCATCTAGAAGGAAGCACGAAGAACGTATTACGTACGTACTATATAATTACTCAAAAGCCAAACTGTCGCACAACAGGTCCATAGCGTTCTCGTATCGTAGGGCTCCGCAATTTCTTGGTCTCGAAACAACGAGGATGTGGTGCCCAGCATCTCGCTTCCACCCATTTGATCCTGAAATAAACCCGGTGCTCATTTTAACGCAGACTGAGGAGACCTGTGAGTCATTCTGGGTGCTCAGGCATGCGGTATATTTCCATACATCACCGGAGATCGACCGTCCAACCAGCTGCTCAGTGATCTACTCACTGAGCCAAACCGACTCCTAATATATGTAGTAATTTAAAGAAATCTTCCTTTTTTGAAGAGAAAGCAAGGTAAATCTAAGAAGCAATTCGTGAATTTGGTGATACAGTTCTCCTTTTAGAAGAAGTTGAAATACCAACATATTTGACAAAAATCTATTTTTATATAAAGAAGGCACTCTTTGACATCATTGAGAAAAGAAGTCAAATCTTTATTTACCGATACGTGCTCTAGAGCTTTGTATAAATTATACATTTAATGACGGATTCCAAACTTGCAAGACTTACTGTATAGTCGCAGAATATCTGTTATATATTTTATTTTCTATTGAATGATAATTCATTTTTGCCATTTTGAATTTGTATTATTACTATCACTTACGAGTATTTCAAATTTGAATAAAAAAATAATTTTTTCTTTACTATCCATGTCATACTTAACATTTTTCCCTAGACAATTCAAAGTGATCCTACTTGTTTGTGAGTAAAGATTGAAAATATAAGGAATTGATTGAAAAACTGAAAACTAACTTAAAATTTATCTATTTAGAATATTTCTTCCCTCTTCAAATTTTGTGTTATGTAAAAAGGAGAGACGGGAAGTGGAATGGAACTGATAAGAAATGTAAACAACGTGATTTGTGTGTAAAATTTTTACAACGTAAGAAATTAGTTTAAAATTGCAACTAAAGTAAATAGAAAACACTTCTTTGCAACAAATCTTTACGACTTCTAGAAGAGTATTCTAGAAGACGTATTCTTATTGAATAATGATGTATCTACATATCTACAAGACAAATTCTTACAGAAGATAGAAGTCTAAAGACTTCTTAGTACTCCAAAAGGAGGCGGAAGGGAAATAATATTAAAGTTATGTTGCGAATAAAGAAANCTTTGCAACAAATCTTTACGACTTCTAGAAGAGTATTCTAGAAGACGTATTCTTATTGAATAATGATGTATCTACATATCTACAAGACGAATTCTTACAGAAGATAGAAGTCTAAAGACTTCTTAGTACTCCAAAAGGAGGCGGAAGGGAAATAATATTAAAGTTATGTTGTGAATAAAGAAATGCAAATTTTTTGTCTAAGTATCGGATGTTAATACTTCAGAGTAAGACGACAGAATTGATTTGCATTTGTATTACACGCGTTAAAACAAATATCTATACATGTCCTACAAAGAACCCAGAATGTAATAGTCATGACCACATTACAAGATTATTAGTTGATTGTCCTATTAACTCCAAGACTATCGATAATAATGTATTTTTTGGGGAGACTAATTCAGAATGTTATCAAACTTAAGAAATGGAATGTAATGGTTCTTAGTTGCAATGGAGCAAGTTAGTTTTTGTGAAATTGATTGTTTAAAAGAAAAGATTAATGATAAAAATTTCATCCATGAAGGAATGTTGATTGAATGTTTATTTGATAGAGTATTTTACATTGTGCTGCATAAGTATCTCGGAATATTATTTTAAACCCAGTGATGGAAAACAGCTTTGTGCTTTGAGCTGCTGGGCAACTAAAAAAGAAAGTCTCGATAGAGAATATCAAAGGAGTTCCACTCTTGTATCTCCATCCTAACGAATTTTTTTTGCGTAATTCCATCCTAATAGTTCATGTTGGTCTTGTAAGTTTAAAATAAATGTTTTACGATAAACGGTTGTCACGGAAAATGCTCCGTGATCCATTAATGAAGTGTCCAGCTGGAAAGATCATTGTGAATAATTTAAGTTTTATTTTATATCCTGGATGAAATAAGTAATGCATATCACCAGCAGTTTAATAAATAGTCATGGTCTGAACATTAGTTCTCGTATATAAAATTTAAACTTGACTTAAACAGGGGTGCTACAAAAAATTCAATATCTTTAAAATTTAAATCCGATCTTTGATTGACTGTAAAACCAATTAATAAAAAAATATTGAATTTTCATCACTTCCCACGTATTGAATTTGAAGATTTGTGTATTATATTGTGTTCATAGGTATATTTTGCTTGTCATATTACATAAATACGTCATTAAGTTCAAAGATACATTAGTAAGATATTTTTTGTATAAAAAAATTCCTTCTTTCAATATTTACTCAGTAGCTGCTATCTATTTGTATGCCACGTCTATCTCCTCTGTGTTGACATATTCACACCATCCTTGCACCTCCTCCGTCCAATCATCCCTGAAGTCTTCATATATCAAACCCATTGTTCTCCATAAACTTCACATTCCCATATTATATATTATATTGTTTCTTCCCCTTCTCTACGCATTCAGCTCCCGTTTACTTAGTTTTTCTTTGCTAACTGTGATGTTACGAAGTTATGTTTTAACCATGCTTTCATTGTTTGAAGAATCTGATGTTCGCCAAAACCAATATTTCTGAGTTGCACTTCTGATAACCAAGTTCTCTCTATATCTCCAGTTTTTATTTTAAGATTATATTAAGATATTCTAATCTTATGTGGACGAAATTCTTCTTCAATGAAGGTAATAATATTTTCCCCTTTAAACTATCAATATCTGAGCAACGTTATTAAAAACTACATTTAACAGACAAAAATATTTCCCGCTTTGCAGACTTTGTATCCGGAGTGCACGGGAGGGCCGCGTCGAGTATTGATGGATATGTCCCCTGCGCAGGGCGAAGACCGCTTTGAGCAAAATCACTTAGTGATAACACTCGCGCTAGGTGAGCGAGTGCGCGCCAATCGCATGCCTCCGCTCGCCGCTCGGGACGCGCCGATGCCGACCGCTCGACCGCTCGCTCCGTTGGACGGGCGTTGCCGTGGCAACAGCTCCACGCTTTCGGAAGCGGCGGCGGTTGTGAGTTATTTTGATCGCATCGCAGTGGACGCTGTAGGGGACACAATAAGACGCACTTGAAACTTCCAATGAAGAGCATCGTTTCTAGGAACACGAAAGCACCCATGTGGAAGAGAAAATGTCGTGGTCGGTCATTTCCGTTTCGCCGATACCATTTTCTAAGTGCTCTGACGTCTATTTTCTACTCGTTTATGGCTTCGGTACCAGCATGCATGCGATGTTTATTGTACGGGAAGTTTTTTTAAACCGCGACATCATACTTGGAGGAGAAATGCAAGTCACTTCAACAATTCCAATGTAAAAAATTTGTCCATTCTCAATATATGCACGCATTTTATTTCAGATGTGAGATCTAAAGCCACTTAAATAAGAAAATATTTTAGAAACTTTGAATGTGGACTAAAAAAGATTCATTGGAATGTTCCATCTTGATATCAGTGATCAGAGTAATTGTGGGGAATATTTGGAAATGCAACCATCTTGATTTTAACTTTTTATTAAACCCTCAAATTTTTAAATTAAGAAAAGGGTTTTTCGTGAGTGCTTGAAGAACTGAATTTGTGGTAAAAGACATATTAATTTATGTTTGTCTTTCTTATTTTGTGTTGATAACATGTCATAAGTGGTAAGGAGGGAAGGCCGGGAATTCCAATCCTACGGAAGGTCTGTTTGTTTGTAAGAGTAATTTCATCTTTCATTCAAACACTTCATTCTATTCATTAAATTTCCTCAGATATATCATGATTCATTAGCAATAGGAGATACATTTGTGTTTACATGAGAATATGCTGTTTTAAAATGAAGTTGCATCATGTTTTTATTATTGATATACGCCACGTAGCAGTACTGAAAAATAATAACAGTATTAATGATGATAATAATAATAATTATTATTATTTATGTTTTATTATGTCTCTGTAAATAATTCAAATCTTAGATGTTTTCATTGTACTATTGTTGTTAAATACGCCTTTTCCCTGTACGTGGCCTGTGGCGTGAGCTATGTCGGATAAAACCATGACATGATATATTTTACATTAATATCAAACTAATACTAGAGAAAATTACTTTTTACTCCATGATGTGTATTAAATAAAATAGAAATACTACTAGAGAAAATTACTGGTTACGCCAAGGCGTGAGAATGACAAAAAATAGAATTGATAGAAAATGAAGACATTCTACGAGGGTCTTGGAACAACACCAGGGAGCAACTACTTGCTCTGACTCTAACCTGGAGTTGAGTAAGAGTCCAACCCTTATGGCAATCGGTTGAAATTCATAAAATGGTTACGAATTCTCTTCAGTTTCGTCCTCTATTGCTTACTACTTCGCCGTCAACGCGTCCCCTAACGCAGCCACTGCCGTCCCTCCTCGTCGCGACAGGGGTAGCAGGGTAAGCGGGGGTGGCTGCTTCAGAACAGCATTGGCACACGACGCTCTGAGTAACGCGCATGTGTCAATGAAACCATATTTATCCTACGCGCTGTCCCCTCGCGCAGTGGGTCTAGGGGACCCCTCCTCCTCTTCGCAAATGGACGCCCAAATGATTATTACGGGGCCGACCCGGCGCTGCCCGTGGCGCGGCGGGTGGCGAGGACGGCAGGCAGCAGCCACAAGGCGCGCGCTGCGGGGGTGCTCGCTTGCTTGTAGGGGAAGAAGGCGGTAGAGGCGGCTGCAGGCATTGCGGCGCCCGCGGGGCAATGGTTAAATTGATTGTGTAAGCGAGGGCCACGAGCTGCCCTCGCTGACCCCACAAATATTGATAGACGGGAGGCTGCGGATCCGGAAGGAAACCGGAAGCAAACGGCTGCTGGAAGCGGACGAGATGCATCGATTTATGGAGACCTTTCTTACAGTATCCCGATGGGATCTCGTCACGAGAAGGAGTAGGAGATGTTTACTCTTATGATGATATGCCATGGAAAGACTTCGTATGTGGCAGTTAGATACTAACAGCAACCCAGGTTATCAGAGTGTTCTGCAACAGAAACACACAGTCTTTCTCTGGTTGGAAGTCCCGAGGTGAGCGTTGCACTAAAGGAAACAGTTATTCGTATTGGTATGTGTACACATACGAGAGCATATCATTGGCATAAGCTCTCTCCCTCGTACAGAATATTAAGAAACAAATGGGAGACTGGTTTTAATCATTACCATTTACAAAGCTAATTATTATGAATTCTTCGTGAAATATTTAAAATATTATGAATTTTAAAATCAATTGAGAAGCCATGATTTACTAAGTCGTCATTAATGCATACATTGTTCTCACATCTAAGATAATGTTTCAATTTGTACAAGTGGTTTCGAGTTTCTTCAACAACGATGTAAAAGAACGTTCCATTTAACAAAACCCTACTGCTCTCCAATTCCAATGCGGATTCACTGTGGAGGGTCAAACTTCGTACGATGATGTTTCCGACCACTTTTTGTGTTTTTTCCGTTTCTGCAGTTTTTGGAGAGGCATTTGGTAAAATATTTCTTGAAGAGTCCAACACCTCTGAAAATAAGTTTGTTCTATTGTGAATCTGACAGGAATATTATTTATACGATTCTTCAACTAATTTGTTTCTTGTGTATTACTATATTTAGTTTCTGCTTTATGAAATAATATTTATGAGAAACAGTGTTAGTTTCCAAGCTGTGTGAGGTGCCGAATTATCCAGTGTGGTCTTACTTAACAAGAATTCATGACTTGAACGCTTACCAGATTATCGTGCCTAAGTGCATCTTCGTCAGTATTTACTGAAATATATTTTTAAAAATTTATATCTTAACAGAGTTCATTCGATGTAGAAAATATATAATAATTGATAAAACATGATTTTTATATTCATTTACGGGATTTGATTAGGTTTTTTCTTCGCAAGTCAACAAATTTCTCTGACACTAAGTGTTTCATTTATATTTAATTAATTCTAAAAAAAACATCTAATTGCACTATACACGATAAAGTACAGTGTTATATGGTATAAAAGACGTAAAGAAAATACTCTCGGATTATACACTATTCGTATTACTATTCCCTCACATTTGTGGGAACTCCCCGAGAGTCTCCAGTCGCACACTGCTTTAACGAAGTAAACGCTCATCTAATATGACAAAAAGTTGAACATTGTAAGAAGACTTCGAAGAAAAAATTTCCTAGTCTCTAGAACTGCAAAAATAAACAACGCCCGTTAATGTCCGGAAAATTGACCGAAAAGACATTTCACGAAAAATTGTTCCTAAAAGAAAATGTTCTCTCGTTTCCGATTCTAAAGTTTCAATCGTATAATTTGTATCCTGAACTATTTTTCTTTGAGTGTAGGAAAGAGCAGCAGAAGCGAAGTATCCCTCTCTCAAATATCTCGTATCCGAAGAAAAACATGGAAGAACACAAATGTCCTTGGAAGCCCAGCCTCCCAAGTGCGCGTATCCACCCGCTCTTCGTCATGCGGACCGCCCGCTCTCTCGCACGCTGTCTCAACAACCATCTCCTTCATCACCACCCACCTTCCCCATTCCCTTCATCGTGATTTCTTGGGCCACCCACATCACAACCTCCTCCAACCCTTGGCTTTGCCGTAGCAATCATCTTTTTCCGAACATCCGCCATCATTGTCGCCGCCCACACACTCCCGCGCCATCGACTCTGCGACGTACGCGCAAAACCCCGCTTTATGAGCACGCCTGCGGCGAAAGGTGGCTGCTACACCCTCGCTCCTCCCTACAGCTCTTCCTTCCTCTCAACAGGCGAGGAGTCGTTAAATAAAGAAGGGAAGAATAATAAAAGCGGAAGGAAAATGAGCGCATGAGGCTGCTTCGCTGCCGGAAAAAGAGGAATAACTTCATAAATATGCAATTTTCTTTTTCCGCGGCGGCGGCGCCCAGAATGCGGGGCTCTTACTTAGGCGCGGCCTTGGAATGAATAGGATTACTCTTACTTCGCCGCCCAGCAATGCCCAGTCCGCCGCGTCGCGCGGAGCCGGCAAATTTATATTTTATTCCGCAAAGTTTTCATGCGGCGCAACTATCCCGGGAGCACAGTGTAGCACTATAAAACAAACGCGGGATAGACTTGGAAATGTAATACTGCTGGAGAAGGTCGTAACGGTTCTTCCCCCGCCCTTCCCCCGCGTCCTCCACCGACGTCTCTCGCCTTCCCCTCGCGTCCGTCGGCGCCCTCTGCGTTTCCCACATCTTCCAGCGCTTCTGCAGCCATCTTGTAATCAAATCGACAAACGGACGCAAATCAAGCATAAACACGGGCGAGATTGGCTGCCGCAAGCACAAAAAGACGCGACGGCGACGGCGGCGGAGGTTCACGTCAATTACGTTGCGCAGGCGACGAAGGGGCGTTCGGACACCTGGGGCTGACGGCAGCGCTCGAACACATGAATGAAGAGATCCAGGCGCTTGCATGGAAGAACACGCGCCCACTGCCCTTTCGACAGGAGGATGCGAGGTATGACATGGCTACTTTTGAGTCTCTCTTAACCAGGGCCTTTAGTCACGTTGTGGCGGTAAGCATTATTCTTGTCGCCTTCATTATATTGCATTATACTTCGTCTACCACATCTGTGTCAGCTACTGGAGCGAAAAACGATCAGCAATAATTATTAACCTACACATTTCTTTGAAAAAAATAGTAGAATTGAATTCGTCATCGAAAATATAATCGTCTCACGAGGAAATACATTGTAAAAAGTAGTATTTTCACACATTAGTAAAACATTGTAAAAACTTTCACACGTTGTAAAAAGTAGTACTTTCACAGTAGTACTTATAACGTTTATCATTTTATTTCATGTTTATTAGTTTAAACAATG
Organism: Laupala kohalensis; assembly: GCA_002313205.1. Classification (NCBI taxonomy): domain Eukaryota; kingdom Metazoa; phylum Arthropoda; class Insecta; order Orthoptera; family Trigonidiidae; genus Laupala; species Laupala kohalensis. The sequence continues at coordinate 1,106,695 of NNCF01126031.1, read as the reverse complement.
TTCCAAACTAAAAATTGTGCGAGTCTTCCCAATATCGGCAAATATATCAAATATTTTCGCGCACTTTTAATTTTAAATATAGTGAAAGTCAGGAAAGCTTGATGATTAATTACAGAAGTATGAAGAAATGGCACAAAAAATCTATACAGTCACTATAAACATGAACATATATTTGGTACATGATTCTTATAATTAACACAAACAAGTTGATAAAAGCTACGCGTACGTAATCGTACTCAGTTATCTCTAAATGTTATTCCACTTCCATCGAAAACGTTTCATCTAGTAGCTGTGCATGTTTAAATGATACATTTTGGAACTGGATGACAATTTATAATAGGAATAGGTATGCTATTAGGAGTTTATGTTTATGGATGAATTTTACAAATATACACACAGATAGTTTTTGTATTTACGTGATATATATTTATCGTGTGCAATGAAAGCGAGGAAATTAAATATTAGGTTAAAAATGATTAAAATAAAGAAATTATTGAAGTAGTACATTGCCCCATTATACGGAGGGAAGAAGAACATTTCAATCCGCGTATGAGTTTCTACCTGTGGCAAAGCAGGGGTAGGTAACATTTCGGTTTACGCTCCCTTTCTCTCCCGTATAGTGTTGTTTACAACGTTCGTGCGGAAAGTAAGAACAGGAACTCCTAAATCAGAAGTACGAAAGTTGACATAAGAGGTTAGAAACACTTTCCTCCGTCGAGCAGAGACGTGAACTTTCCGTGGAAGTGTGGTAGAGTGTGATATTGCAAATCATGTCTCTTTCATTAACTGATTACAGTGTACGTTAAGTATTAAGTATAATGAGATCGACCGTAGACTGATTAAGTTGTAGGTATTAAGAATTTAAACGTTTTCGAGACTAAGTAGTGCAGGTTTCGAATAAATCCCTTGATTACTCGATTAAGCGATTTTCTTTGCAATACAAGGGATTAGTAGGAAATAAAGAAAATTGGCAAAACGTGTTTTTATGTGTATTCAACGAGTTATAAAAAATGTGTAATCATCATAACCTGGATTAGTATGAATAAATATCTATATTACATTATTTTCATGTTGGAGAGAATTATTGAACTTAGTTTGTGCTGTTATAAAACGATATATCATTCTCAAAATAAACATTGAAACATTGAGAACTGTCTAAAGGTTGTGACAATATCAGTTGTTGATGATTTGAGTGGAGTTCTTTCCTCAGAACGGTGCAGGGCAGCGAACTTCCGTGGCGCGTAAAACACGTCTTGGAATTGGAATTATTAACGTCGGAAAAGCCTTGCTATTCTTTATTAATTCAACTGTCCACAACAATACTATATTCACGTCTTGTTCATGCTATTAAATACGTCAGGGAGAAGAAGTACACTTTCTTACCCCATAATAAAGAGAGCGATCTTATCGCGTGGGTGTAGAGAAAATATATTATCGCGATTATTGTTACGTATGAACAAAATTTCCTTATTGTTCGAGTATACGACGTATAATTTGTAACTAGGAATAATCGTGGACCGAACTAAATAAAACTTGGAAAGCTCTATTCCTAGATTTTGGGACCATACATTCTTCTGGCGCAATAAGAAATGGTTGATCCTTCTCATATTCCAAATTCTCCTTGAGCTTTCAAATTTCGTATATTGAATCCCATATCTTAGAACTATGCTCTATTTTATGAAAAACTGTACACTGTCGTATTCCAATAGAGCGTTGTTTGAGAAATGCAAAGAATAATCCATATTTCTCACCATGGTTACAAAAACAGTTTTCTATGATCCGTTACTGAAATTTTTGGCGTCTAGTTCTTGTCGCACAAATGCATTATTATATTTTGAATATAACGTAATTGGTGCATGAAGTGCATTCACGTGACATGGAGGAGATATCCACCCACCCCGCCAAAAATAAATATTCTGGCCCGAGTTTTTCTCCGTTTTTCCTTCGGGTAGAGGCGGATTTCTTATACAGGTTCTCTAGACTTTGTCTAGGGGCGTGTTTATTGTAACAATAAATCGTGAATTTAGTGAGGTTTTTTTTCCAACTCTTATGATTTTTAAACACTATACTCAGAATAATCTATAGTTCGATAATAACTTGTACATGTAAATTTACAAACATATTTGCGTTAAATTACAAACATATTGACATTATATATGTATTATAACTCGCAGCTAACTTTTTATCTTATCTTTTTATCTTATCGCAGCTATCTTTTTATCTTTTGCTGAAATTTTTGAATCCGCCTCTGCCTTAGGGCCCTTGATCGGAATTGATGGGATGGTCCCTTGCTTGCTTCCGGAGAGTAAATTAGTTTATTGTCCTCCACGTGGTCATACGCAGTCTGTACTGTTTTTTGACAATAAATTTATTATTAAAAAATTTATTATAAATAAAATAAAATAAAATAAACTGGGGCTACTAAGAAGCTCTCTATACCTCAGAGAATGCTACCACAAACTGCTCAGAAAGAATTTCAAAAGAAAACACCGTCATCATTTCTAGAAAGTAGTCTTTCTGGTGCATTTTGAAATAGAATAAAAGAATACGCGAAGAAATCCAAGAAGTATACTTTTTTCTGAATATTTACTGACAAATAAAATGAATTTCAAATAAGAATAGTTTTTCATTTTTAAAGTGTGAAATTTTCTATTTTTCTTGATAGATAGAAAGACACGTTCAAGTCGATTTGATGCTTACTTGCTGTAAGGAGTGGAAGAGAAAATCATCCCCAGTTTTCTAAATATGTAGGCTTGGCTGCATATTTGGCAATGATTGACTTATGTATAAAATGTCAATTTATTGTCACGAAGATTTCTGTAAATTAGTCGAATTATTTTATCTGATTTGACTTTGTTTGCAACATAAAATTCATATTAATTCGACTCCGTTAAATGTCGTCTTTTCTCGTTACTGTCGATGCTCCTTTCCTTTCATTAAGTTGATTCGTCTCACTGGAGAATCTCAATAAGGGCCTTCAGATTTCTTTTTGCATGCTTTAAAAAAAAGTGTAATTACTGTTTATATTTATGATACGGAGAGATTCAAACCATCAGATATGTTTTCCTCCTAACAACATAAATAGGTGATTGCATTGGGAAGGATTGCTGGTACCGAGTCTGCAGGTTCCCAATGAATGTTACGATGCGTTTACACTTCGTGAGTTTTACACTCGCACATGACTCGCGAGACGCGGTCTCACGTGGAGGGACATGTTTGCCACGCAAGTGCTTATCACTACACTCCTTGATAATACAGAATTGAAAACTTTCAGTTAAAAACATTAAGTACCAACCAATTCTATTTTTTGGTAGCAATATTTTTTTAAATAGTTAATAATTGTCTGTATTTTTATATAAGCATGTTGAATGATTTTATGAATTATGAAGTGACGTAAATATTGTTCATCGTATAAACAATGGAATTGGTATCTACCAAGATTTTATCCAACCGACGCACGTCGCCACGTTTTCCTGGGTACTTCACCGTTGAAAACATACGAATGTTTGATAGTTCATATGCCAAATTACTAATTACAAAAGTTTTTGAAGTGCTAAAATGTTAGGTTTTACCCAACTGCTACCGATTTTAAACTATTACTCAAACAATTCCGAAGGAATGTCAGATATATTTAAAAAAATTCGAACTATCGGTTCACAACAGGATACATAAATTCTCGATGAAGCAGAGTAACGGTATTTATATATAGAAAAGTTTACATAGATTACATAGGTCGTGAGAAATATTCCGTTTAATTTCAATTAAATAGTGCACAAGCGAAAAATTTGAATTAGTTGTAACACACATAATTTTTAATTTCTTACACACACTAGGTATAAACTGTAGCTTACGTTCTTTTCTTTGATAAAACAACAGATAGCAATTCTCTTCAGATCAAAAGATCTCCTTTTGATACAAATAATTATAAAACTTGATTAGTATATATTGCAAGAAACGTGTATGTAATAGAAATGAATATAAATATAGTTGGACGTTGACTGCGTAAATAAATAAAATTGATATGAAATATAATGTGTGACTTTTCTCCCGTGGTTTGTCTACTACAAATTTGTTGGTGTTCTTTTTCCTCTTTAAGTGATTGCTTCGCTCTTTGAAGCGACGTGTTGTGGGGCGCGTTTTGTTTTCTGGCAACATTTCGGATGCGTGTCGCTATCGTTTCTTGTGCTCGCCACCCTGCGCGCTGCCGTCGCTGCAGGGAAAGGGGTTGTTGCTGTGTGCGGGAGGCTCACGGCTGTCTCGTTACTGCGACGGCGAAGGATCAGCGCCGGAAATGAAGGTCCCCAGAGGGAAGGAGTGGTCGGGGATGACGCGGGGGCGGGATGGGGTGCAGAGGGGTTGGCGGCCGTCGCCAATACCCTTCACACGGCGGGCGCTGCAGGGCGGCTGTCCGGCGGCGCCTGCGACCCTGGCGGCAGTGGAGGCTGTGGGTTGAGCGGCGGAGAAACGCCGCCGACAGGCAAAGCTTCCTCCTTGCGATCGCGATCATTGGATTCAAACTATAGTTACCTTCTTTGTTTTTAATCGCATTTGAATAGAAGTCATTATTTTACTCAAATAATGTTGATTGAAAAATGCCAATTACATTAAGACAATTCATCATAAGGTCTTAGGGCCCTTGATTGGGATTGATGGGATGGTCCCTTGCTTGCTTCAGAAGAGTAAGTTAGTTTATTGTTCTTCACGTGGTCATACGAAGTTTGTAACTGCTTTTTTTGAGAGCAAACAAGATGAATATATAAGAATAATTTTCTCACATAGTTAAAGAATGAATGGTATTCGTTAAAGTCTGTCAAATTCCTCCCTTGAATAAAAATAATTTATCTATACAAACCGCAGATTATATATGTGTTAACAGAAGAATAAACACAAATGAAACATGAGTCATTTATATATAATAGAATCCCAGAATAGAAAAGATTATCTATTCTACACAACCTGGATGGCTGAGCTAATTGCTCAGACGGTAATGACGAATAGTTAAAACAAAAAGGACTTATAGTTTATAATTAGCAGTAAAATGTTTAAATAAGTTTCAATCAGGCACATAATAATGCCGACTATGTAAAAGTTTCACAATTACATTAAATAAATGAAGGTTTCACTGCAGGATCATGTTGCTAGCAGTGCTAATAGAGACAATTAATGAATTAGTATCCGCATGATTGAGACATTTTTAATAAGACGGTTATTCTGATTATGTAATATTATGAGACAGTAAATGAAATATACAAGTATATATGAATGTTTTTAACATTAATTTGAATATTATCAACTATGGAAAGTAATATATTGAATGTCTGTGTGTTTCTAGGTCCTGTACATTACGTCGTCTAATTTATAGTTCCTTCTATTTGTGCTACATAAATTATTTTGACACTGGTCTACGGATTATTAGACTATTTACGGTAATAAAATATTTCCACAATTTACTATTATCCGGTACATCAACATCACAAATTATTTATAACATTTCTTTAGTCACATTTCATATCGCTGAAATTGCTATCTTCGAGTTAAACCTATGATTCAATAGCACTGGATAACGACAAAAGTTTCCGAATATTCGTATAATGGCATCGGAATTTAACCATAACACTTTTTCGTCTCTTCTACCAGTTCGAAAAACAACGATAGAAAACGTAAATGACGTTTCTAGAATTGCTGAATATGTAATTGATTTTGATGCTGAATAATAAATAGAAGTAATGAATAATGAATTAATAGTTATTGCTGAATGGAAGTTGATACAAGGGTATTTTGTCGTACATTTTTGTTGAAATACCGTAATATCATCCTCTAATAATTTATCCTGTTTCATAAAGGGTCGTTTTCTTGACGATGAGAGGATCTCCACCTGGTGGCAGCGGAATAACTGCACTGTCGGATACATCCATTAGTCCAGCAGACAAGCTATGGCCACGCTTGGAGTTATAAATTTATTTTGGGTGGGACCAAAAGTTCTCTCCAAAAAATAATTGATGTCTTTGTCGTTAAAATGTTCAATTGTTTCATTCATGTTACTAATTCACCACTGGCAAATGAACAACATTTTATAATGATAAAGTAGTTTAATTACATCTTATGAAAATATTCGTTAGGAGTCCGTCGTTCGGTCATTGTTAGTCTGTTGGCTTTTTCCTGTCTACCAGCCTTCATCTACCATGACTAATTCCACTCGGATCAAATTGTGTCGCTTGTGCAAACCGGGATTGTGTCGCTGACCGCATGGGAGGTAAGCGAGCGCAGTAACTGCTACCCCACTTATTTATTATGCATTGTGATCGCTACCAGTTTCCTTTGAAATTTCACGAGTATTTAATGAATGATGGTCACTTTCATCGTTTCATGAATCATCGGAGGTTGATAGAGTGAGATTACTTCCTATCTCTGTGAATCCGAGGCCCTCTGTGGACATTGGCAGTGAAGAATATGAGGGCATTGGGAGAGGCGCGTCGGGGATGTCGAAGACCACTGCACTGGCTAGCCTTCCCTCCCTCCCCGCGCCATGGGGGTGTTGGGGGGGGGCCGCTAAGTTAATTCAGTGAAGAGGAAAAGGGGGGTGGGGGACGTCGACGGGGAGCAACGTGAGCGGCGTCAGCGCTTCCGCCGGCGCCGGAACAGCTTCCGTTCGAAACAGGAGGATCCGGAGGAACATGCGTCGCGCTCCGCGAGGGTGGAAGGCATTGGAGAGAGAGGCCGTATGCTTCCTCTTCTTACCCTCCACCCCGTCTCTTTGCTGCCCTTCACCCACCCTTTAGGACCTCCTCGCAATTCCCATCCCCTTCCCATCGCTTTGCTCAGATCCGGAATCCCCTCCACCCACATATTCTACTCTTCCCCATCTGTCTTTCCAGCCTCCGACCATCCGTGACGATGCTATAGTATCCATCGCGACAATGAACACTTACGGCTGCGAATGGGAAGGCAGCATACCACGAAGCATCTAACAGGGGCTTCGTCTCGTATTCAAGAGGAACGGCAAGTCGACATTAGTTTATGATTGCCACGAAACACTTTGCTGAAATACGCTGTTACTTTGTTTGTTTATACATTAACTCATTCTAATTATAATTTTCTCTCAAAAGTGTGTCCGAATGGCGAAATTTTTCTTTGATAGTATTCATCTTTTACAAATCCGTTATTTTTTCTTCTAGAAATCCAACCTACTATGGCATCCCTAGTAAAATTTAGGATTCACATGATACGGTGCAATTTGTGTTTGCTTCTGAAGAGAGGATTAACATACAATTTAGGAAGTCAAGTGAAAAATCGTTTACTCATTATTTTTAGAAATAACTGGTAAACTAACTTCAACTTTGGATCTATTTTGTTAAAAGAATATTCTAATAATTCATAACATTGGGATTATTGTTCCGAGATAAAATGTCACATTATACGGCACGCGTATATGATATCCAAATATACTTTTGATTTTTTCAATTATGCTTTGTGTTGTAGTTAAATGGTTCGGCACACGAAGATATTTTTAGTATCGGGTGAAACAAAACAAAACTTGAATCATGTTTACATAATACGAACTGCATAATGAATCAAGTTTGTTTTTGGTTTGACTGCTCAAACAGCACTTTATCCCTACCGGGAACAAAGTAGGGAGATGTGTTCTGTAAATAATTTGAACACAGAGCAAAATAGCACAACCTTGTGTCAATATAAATAAAGGAAATCCTTCCGCTCGCCAGTCACTTTTCTACCTCTCTTCCACATTACAAATTTTAATAGTTAATTGCACTCAACAGAGAATTCATTGTCACGAACACATGGAAATGTGTTTTCCAATTTTAATTTACAATGTTGTCCTAAGAGGAATAAATGAATCACCCAATTACGTATTCTCTTTATGTTATAGTTTTCCTAGCTATCGTTCGCTATTCAATTATCTCTCACAATTTACATTCTAAATTTTATGTTTACGTAATTTCAGGTTCAATTATGTCAAGATGAATAAATTATTATCGCAAAGTTAGTGTTGTACTTCAAAAAGTAAATGGTTCATTAAAAATGATTCGTTATGTTAAAATGAGACAGAAAGGGTATTGTAAAATAAGATGTCATTTTTAAAATTGACTAATTGAATATTATTTAATTTTGAAATAATCTTCATTCCTTTCTGTTCTTTCTTTAACTGAATATTGTCTAAGCACATACATGCGTAATATGTAAAAAAAAAAAATCTTTTAATCGGTAGATATAATAAAAAGCCAGTAAGACAGAGACAGTGTCCGTCTCGTTGCGGCAAACAATTTGTTTATATATTTACTAAATATCAATTTAAAAGGGTTTCGTTTACCAAAATTGGAGGGAAAACATATTATTACCCGTCCAAAGGTTCGAGCTTTCGTTTCTTCTGCATTAGAGCTTATACGTTTTTACTTATCCAAACCGCTGGAAGGAGAAATGGGAATGTTAATCATAGACTATGCAAGGAAATACTTTTTTCCACATCGTGACTTACAAACACTATACCCAAACATTTTATTGACTTTAAATTAAGAAACCGCAAATAAGAAAGATAAATATATTAAATAAATGAAAGACAAATTGGTACGTTTATAATTTTTTAAGAATAATTTAGCTCTGTTCCAAGGAACTTTAAAATGTTCCTCAGTTTTTCCTCTAACAACATGTATTCTTCATTTATTTCCAGGGATTGACGCTCTAAAACACATTTTATATTTTAGTGGTAATCATAAATACTGGCTCATTACTATTATATAAACTGGCTCATTAAATAAGCTGGCTCATTACTATTATGTTAACATATTGTTACAGACTGATTGGGATAGAAGATCAGTTTAAGAACATGACAAGAAATATATTGGAATACACCATTATTTAATTATTCCGTAGCATACGTCATTTGAAAGAAGGGTATTTGGTCAAGAGGTCACTCATTAAGAATTCTCGAAGAAAGCACTTTTGTACCTCAACGACAATGGTACAATGAGCCGAATACAGTTTGCAGTCGAGGACCAGTGGGTCTGTCAGGTTTTCTCGGGGTTCTTCAATTTTCTTTGATTTTTATTTGATCTAATCCTAAGAATTTGATGTGATATTGCTAGAGAGATCAAGATCTTTAATATTATGAAGATAATTTTGTTTTGTAAATTTTTTCACTCTTGTAGTTTCTTTTCACGAAGAAAGAGAAAATATGTACTATTATAAATATTCCGTGCATGATTACGAACAGGTACGGTTGAGGAAACAACTTGTCTGCTATGTCCATCTTTATCTGTCCGTCTACAAAATGTATTATGAATTCTGTGTGTCATATATTCGTTATTCAGTATTCTGCACTGTAATTATTAATATTGTTAAAGTGGACCTTATGTTTTCTCTTAGACGCGATAGACACTTTGCATTGATAGGAACTTATGTTTCGTCGTAGACCTGTTTGAATAGTACGAATGAGTTACCGACTAAAATTTTATGAAACTCATTAAAAAAAAATTAACTATGTAGATCTCTTTACGTGTTACTCAAGAAAAATGGGTATTCCTTTATTATATTAGTGGAAAGGGATTAAGGATATAAGTACATAGCACTCCTCCTGAGTGGTCTGCGCGGGCACTGCGCAATCACCAATCAAAGTGAATATGTAATTGTGTCGTAATATCGTCACCCTGGTCGAAATTCGATATTTCAAATATTAAATTAAGTTGAAAAATCCAAAAAGATTAAGATAAGCCATAATACCAACAGAAGTTGGTATCGCGATTGGGCAGAACTTCTGAGTAAACAAAAACTATACGTACCTAAGAGATAGGATTTTAAAGGAGTGACCCTAGTTTCGTAACGCAATTCAATATACAATATTTATTTAGTCGGGGACATTTAAGTAGGTCAGGATATAATAACGTAAAATCAAAATTTAGAAACAATTTACTCTTCAATAGTAATTTTTTTTCTTCTATTCAAGGTTTTATCCAGTTTTTATTCCTTCTCGCATGGAACGGGATAAAGGAGAAAACACATCACTGCAAATAATATGTAGTGAGCAATGTGAATAAAATTTTATCTATAATGTTTCCAAGTAACACGTTGAAAGTGACCGAAACCAATTTGTGGCGTAACAATCTGCTCGAGAAAAATATTCTTGTAATGTAACGTATGTGAGCATATTGTTTTATTACAATATGCTAATTTATATTAGATATTAAACCTTTTTCTGCTTCGTAGATTTCTGGAATATCTGTAACATGGTCTGATACATAGAAAAAATTTCTTGAGGTAAATTTACCAATTGATTTCTCGATTCGGCGGAGTCCATTGTTCGATGAGATATATCCTTCGGAACAACGTTATGACGTATAGAACTAGGCATTGAACTACGTCATATACTCAGAGAAAATTTCCAGTACTTCGGGCAGAAATTAAATCTAACAATATGCCCTCACGACTTATAACCTCAGAGTTATTTGGATTCTAGAAATCACACGAGAGTACTAGTGATATTGCCAAAACCGTAATTCCAATATTCTAAAATAATTGACATTTCATGTTTTACATACTTGAGGTTTGATGTAAGTTTAAGTGTTCGACTTAATACTTAAATTCAAGTCAAGTGCATTGTTCACCAGTAGGACTAGAAATAAATTCTTTATATTTTTGTGTTACCAGAATAAGTATTTTTTCTGAAAAGTATGTCTATTTTAGTCAAAAGTTTGAGAACACCTTGACACCAAAAAACCAAATGACGAATTTTCCCTAAAGGACAAATATATTATTATTTTGTAAAAATAAACTAGAATATATCAAATAAACAAATAACAAATAAAATGATTAGTTAAAAATGCCATTAAATATGGTTTAATTGACAATATTCACATGAGTAAATGGAAGAACATTCATTCGATTGCATTGCAACTAATGATTGAAACATTATTCGTTGTAAAATAAACTTTATAAATCATTACGTTTTGCTGAAAATGGCTCAGAATTTTGAAATCAAATACATACGATGTCTAAGACATTAGCCCGTGAAATAGGTTTAAATGAAAAAATTCGGACTTTTAAAAAACTTTAAGAGCGTGAAAAAGTTGCCTTTTGACATAAAAAGGATAAACACAACATTTCGAACACTCCTTGCAGTGTCACAAGTACGATAAAGTTTCATAAATTAAACCTTCTTTTCACAATTTTCTTTTGTGTGTTCTATTGATAACAAAGGCACAAACTAATAAGTCTCATTGATCTAGTAATTTTTTAATTTGAGTCCGGAAATAATGTGAGGTGAATTAAACGATAGTGTGTTTAAAATATACAAATATGAGTTTTTAAGGAAAGATTGTTATTTATATTTTAATTTACAGTGGATTGTTATTGCTTTCGCGTTTTCCTGTCAGAAGAGATAAAACACTTGTGTTTTATTGAATATTGAAATTACTGAATATTTTAATCCCAAAAACAGAAAGATTTCGGCTACGTGCTTCTAATCATGTAGTTTCTAATGCCCGAATGCAATAAATAATAAGTCATAATATAGTTATTATGACAAGTATAGAAAGTATCGTAGTTCTATTTGCAGCGACAGCCAGGCAGCTTTAAGACCATTATGTGCCCATAGAACAACATCTAAACTTGTGTGGTAATGACAATGTCAGACATACTCTGTGAATAAATAAATAAATAAATTTATTGTCAAAAAACAGTACAAACTGCGTATGACCACGTGGAGGGAAAAAAAACTAATTTACTCTCCGGAAGCAAGCAAGGGACCATCCCATCAATTCCGATCAAGGGCCCTAAGGCAGAGGCGGATTCAAAAAATTCAGCAAAAATTCCTAGATAAGATAAAAAGTTAGCTGCGAGTTATAATACTAATAGAATGTCAATATGTTTGTAATTTTAAGCAAAAAATTACATGTAAGTTATTATCGAACTATAGATTATTCTGAGTATAGTGCTTAAAAATTGAAATAACACTAAATTCACGATTTATTGTTACAATAGACCCGCCCCTAGACAAAGCCTAGAGAACCTGTATGATAAATCCGCCTCTACCCGAAGGAAAACCGGAGAAAAACCCGGGCCAGGATGGGGCTACAGAATTTATGTACACAAACGTGCCAATGTTGAGTACACATAAAACTAAATTAATATGAGCCATAAGACAACACAATCATGCAAGAAAATAGTTTTTGAAATTGTTATAAGTTGTTTAAAAAGTACTACAGCAATGGCGTGATAAAGCACAAGACGAATTTAACTTTTGTTAAAATCAATAAATTCTTTTACAGTGTAGAAGCACTGGTGCAGGAGGTAGTTTTTAACCGCGGATTTGAAGATATTCAATTTCATAATATCTTTTATATTCTTGGGCAGGGAATTATATAGAACGATTCCCGAATGGTATGGTCCCTTTTGGCAAAGAGTGGTTGACACTCTAGGGCGATGAATATTACTACTATTGCGTGTATAGTGTTCGTGAACGAGACTGTTTCGTATAAAGAAAGGGTGGCACTTCAGTAATTCGGACTTAACAAACACGACTGTTTCATAAATATAAATGCAGGGAAGTGTTAATATATTTAATTCCTTGAATAAAGGTTTAATAATAAAATGAAACCCAGTTGCTCCTGGGCATATGGGAATCAGTGAAAATGAAAAGGTGGATGAACTGACAAAGCTGGGATCTAAGGGACACTTTGTTGGCCCAGAATCCGTCTTTGGAGTATCTCCGCGAAAGGTGAGGCTGGAGATTGTCAATTGGACACTTTAGCAACACCTCACCATCTGGAAGTTACAGAATATAGCTAGTCAGGCTCGCCATTTATTAGCTGGACCTAATCAAGAAAATAAGAAGGCCCTACTAAGTTTAAGCTTAGGTAAGAGTCGTATGAGGAAAGTTGTAGGACTTCCAACAGGACATATACCCTACGGAGATATTTCCACGTTATGGGGATCAGTCAAGATCCAATGTGTAGGAGATGCTGCATGAAGGGGGAGAAACTAGATACCGTTACCTACGTTTATTTTTCTGGAACCTAGAGGATATCGGGAAGGCTAAGATTCACTCCTTGGTGTCCTTCTGCGAGGCCCTGGGGTTGGAGCTATGGGTTGCAGTAAACCTAACTGCACAAAGGGGTACAGGTAATTTTGTTAGTATATTAAGTAACGAATTTATTTGTTCTGAAAATTCATGAATAATTGTATTAAAGTATTAAAGTAACTTTTAAATGGATTATAAACAGAAAGTGAATCTGTAGACTGTGACTCTCCCTTGGATTGTGGAGTATTTTAACTACCTTTAACTACTGTATAAGTTCTTTCTTTCATTACAAGATTTAACTTCCAGATTGAGTAAGAACGAGAAATTTTCAATTGTTGTTGGTATTGTTCTTTGTAATTTTGTTGTACTCGTCGCGGATATTTCCTTTCTTGAGCATGTGGATGTACTGAATAACCTTTGTAGTTAGCTGGATGATCACTATATAACACGCAAGTGGCTTTTGTTTGTCTTCTTCTTTCTTGGTACAATTAGCTGAGATACGATGCGCAGTGCATTCCTCTGACTGTGGTGAACGTTGGAACTAGTTGACTCACCTAGGTTGGAATACTGTGAATTTTGGCTTTTAAACTGTGATTGCAATTGGCTGCTTTTGTGGATTTTGATGTACTTATGCGTACATCTGTTGCTGTTGGTTTTGGATTACATTTCCACCAGCGACGTCCACTGTTGTATCGTTGGAAAGTCACTCTTTAAACTTAGAAGCACATCGCGGTATTTGAAGGAAACGTTTCGCTCATATACGCAAGAGTATGTTAGTACAAGATGAGCAATAACGATCACTCAACTTTGGAAACGTTATAAAATACTGACACTTATAATCACTTCTTGACTTACGGAGTGGAGCGCAGGAGTAACCGATTCAGCTCGAGGTCGGCGTGAGACCCAAAAAGATTGAATATCGAGCATGATAATTTTATTCTTCCGATGTCAGTATAAAAAGATTCGAAATTCTGTGGGTATTTTTTATGAAAGATATCCATGAAAAACATTTAATTTTTGATATGTTGATTAGACTACGTACGAATTATATTCTTATATGCGTAACCTAATATTCTGACCATATTTAAATAACTATGAAGAAAACATTGTTTTTTGCATAACTTGGACTTTGAGTGGAACTTGTAAGGAAAAGCTCAACACTTCTAAGTAAAGTGCCTGGATAAATTACGTTGAATAGAGGGCATAACTTTATGTTGCAACATCGTTGAGGGGTACTAGTGTTGGTAAGGATATATATTTCTCCCCACATAGACTCCACATTGACTCCATATTTTCACTCCTCATTTTATTAAAAAAAGCAAAAATATGTCGTAATCGTCCGTAGAAAAATATTAAGTTGTAATTTCTTTATTTTTTATTTATCATGAATATACAATGGACATTATAGTAGAACTAGCTGATTATCTGGCGTTGCCTGAGATTTTACCTATATGTAAGACCAATCTTATTTTACTCAGGAAAAAATAAAATTTATCTATTATGATAGATCAAAATAATTTTACTTTCTGTTTTTTAAAACCACGTTTACAGCGTCCTAAATTTATGAATACATTATAATACAAATTTAATACAAAACTTGATTTGTACAACATTTTCAGTTGGACTTCCACCAGCAAGACTTGAGCAATCAACGTAAATTTGTCCGTGAGAGAAACAAACCAGTCGAAATGTCACCAATTAGCCTAGTATAACACTTCACCCGTAGGAGAGGTAGGCGTATTTACCTCTGTGTGTGCTGAACTTGTACTATGAGGAATTATGTCAGTTGTTTATCTGAAACACCCCGAAAGCTATGTATTAAACCCGTCTTTTTCTATTAAATATTTTTACATGACCGTCCCTTCCTACTAAATCCCATGGAGGTTCTGCTGCTCTTTACCCCCCGTCCCCCAATAGCACTATGGTGACTAAACTCTGACGTATCAGATGTGTCTTTATTCATCTCAGTATCTCAGGTACAACAAACCCACTCGCCAGGAGCCGCGTCGGTCGAATTTTCGCTTCTGAGACGTCGGCAGCAGCACGTCTGCATCATTTCATTGAAACGCTTGTAAAATCGAAACCATTCGTCCGAATTTAACGACTTACAGACGCTTCTTATCTTTTGTTAAATGCACAAAACAGAGAAGACATTAAATTTGATGATGATTGATTGTTTCCTCCCTTAACTATTCTCTTTGATTGAAGCATTTAATCACTTTCATTTTTAATATATTTTCGATCATTATGATTAACCTATGTAGTTAGATATATGCTGTCGTGGACTTTCTTGTAGAACTATTTGACGCAAACAATATAGTCACCTATCTCGAATCGGAATTCTAGTTGAATAAAAGATGAGTAAAACGGAAGTACCGCGAAAAAACCGCGAGATCGTTTTGTCCACCACTGCAAATTCTATTTGGATCATCCCAGATTGGAACCAAACGCCAAAAGAGATAGGAAGAAGTCCCTTATCCATTACGTTACTAGTCTCGTACAGAATAAATCATGCCGTATAATATAAACATATTGAACCATTACGAACCATTAGAAAATATATGAACCATTAGAAAATCTTACGGACATTTTGGTTCACTTGATGAATGAGTGTGATATTTATACCGAAACTTTTCCAGAGTGGTTACATATTTCGCCGCATACAACGGACAACGTACGGAAGTACTTGAAAGATTGCTAACATTCAAAAGGTGTATGTCTTTATAGGTCCAGTAGGGGACTGCTCCCTTACGTTTGTGAGTGAATCTTTTAAAAGCATCTTATTTTTTATGAGTTTCTAATATCAGTTGTAGTGTTCATGAATTAAATGTTTAAATGTTCTTCTTAAGTGTACAAAAACTGGATGACACAGGCTCACAAAAATTACACAGGTCTGATCCAAAGGCTAAGCCCATGTACGCTTATGCATTTTGAATCATTGGATCCGAATCCGGAACCAAAATTTATCCACCCATTTTTTTAAAATCGCAAAACCGCCCTGAAAGACAGAAGGGACGGAAATGAAAAAATTGGTTGTTTTCCAAAGACTAGACCTATATGTCTTCCGCGCTGTATCCAAATTCATAATTGCTTCATCATGGCATCGCGATTTTTCACGATAAAAAAAAACAAAAGAAAAGTGATGGAGCGATTCTGTCCCGGAGTCAAAAAAACATAACGCTTCAGAGTCTTTGGAACAATTTTTGTGTGTACCTGTGAAATAAAAGTTTTGGAATGCATACTTTTCCAAATGCAGATCTTAGGGAAATATTAAAACCTTAGACTGTACTCATTATATGGCTCCTGATGTGGAATTCCCATCCTCCCCTCTTGACGCGACGGAAGGTGGCAGTGAGGGATTGACAGGGATAGCGGAACGAGGATAGGCGAGGGTCAATCGGTGCGCGCTTATGAGGGCTGGGGGTCAGTGGGCCAGATGACCTCGTCCCCCCAGGGAGCACCCCCAGTTCCATCCAAATAGTAAGAATTACTCTCAGGCGCTGCTGGCTACGTGAACAAAGCGCCCAGCGCGTCCCTAAGCGCTCCTAATAGTTCGCACTCCGTCGCCTCGCACTCCCTTGCACCCTCTGCTCATACTCTCACCCTCACTACCTCACCCCTCTCCCAACCCGATAACCCCCCTTGCTTAGTGTTCCCTGCCTCTCGAACCACATACGCTTCGATAAGCGCGGATAATGCATGGATGGATGCTCAGTTGTCCTGCCGTCCGTCCCGAGACCATTCGGACTACTGACTCCAGCGAAGTTCTGGTTCGATCAGCATCTCACTATTATAATAGTTCATGTACGAAGGTTATAGAAAAACCTAAAAAATGCGAAAGAAACACATAGACCCTGTTGTTAATTCAACAATTGAAATTACACCTACAATTCAAGAAATATCAGATTGATTTTTATTATACATGACTTTCGTTCGATCATTTTCTTCATTCCATTTAACACAAATACAAAATGTCTTTTCATTCTAGCATTTGCAAATCAAGTCGTTTTTTGACTTGTCACTATTACCTTCCTCGTAAAAATCTACTACCTACGTGATGAAACGTTTTAAATAAAACTCCAAACACTATACCAAATGATAATAAATGAATAAACACTATTATGAATACATGATTATGCGAACGTCATTACGAAAACATAATAACGATTGAATATTTTAATGAACAATACTACTCGTGCCACGTATCTTAAGAGTATTGATAAAAGACTTACTCTGAAGGCCCATAATCAATCTGTCGTTCAAAAATTAGCCGCAAAATCATTAAAATTATAACCCCTCATTCATTCCGCATTCTTAATGAAATTATAATCGTTTGCTACCTTAGCCGAGCATTATAAGACACACTTTTACACATGTATACTCTGCTTGGTTAAACACTATCACGAGCTATGCAAACATCATTGAAACCTTTCAAAATAAACTTCTTTGAAAACAACTGACGCACCATGGTTCATCCCCTATAAACAAATACATCATAAACTACGAATTCCCGCTTTAGTCGACCATCTTACTAATCTCTTTGAATATTTCTAAGTACCCAAGTACAACATATTCCAATCTAGGAGAACAAGCAAATATTCCAAACAGAATTGAATCTCAATTTCCCCAAGAAATATGACAACCCCCTTGATCAAATTTATAATCTAGAAAGTATCATTAGCTCCTTTGCACTTACCTATATTTTTCTTACTCCCTACCCCTCAATCTCAAGAAATTTCAAATAGAGTACTGTAAATAATGCTACACCATGTACTAAATCGTTGCCTGGTTTGAGCAAAGCACTCAATTTCTAGTTAGGAAGTTTTCTCAAACGTTCCTATAAATTTAAACCTCTGTAAGACCGAAAGGCCGATCGGAAGGTAACTAATAAAATAATCTTATAACGAGTATAGACGAGACACATTCCGGTTTATTGGGCAGAGTTCGCTATTAGCCCGTATTTGTGAACATCAAAGAAGAACGTAAGAGCATAAATATAAACTTATCTCATGGGATAGATGATATAATGACCATTAATTTATCAACTGAATGACCATTTACTTACCATTTATTTATCAACGGAATGTATAGTAAACGTGAATTTCGTGTTTGACGTGAAAATTTCCTTCAGATTTGATAGTAAACCTTTCATAAGTGACTTTATAAGTTTTCTCAATTCTTCAGTATTTTAATAATAAATAAACAAATTTATAGTAAAAAAAACAGTACAAACTGCGTATGACCACGTGGAGGATAACAAACTAATTTACTCTCCGGAAGAAAGCAAGGGACCATCCCATCAATTCCGATCAAGGGCTCTAAGGCAGAGACGGATTCAAAAATTTAAGCAAAAATTCCTAGATAAGATAAAAAGTTAGCTGCTAGTTATAATACTAAAGAAATAAGTAGTTGTAAAATCTATCTGTAAACCTAATTTAATTTTCACAGGCAGATTCCAAAATCTATCAACACGTCTGACACCGCATCAAACCACCGGAAAAACTTTAAGGTTAGTAATTTCTCTGCATGATATGTTATCCCATTTATTCGAAGCGGGATTAAAGCTTTTTTAACTTCAATGCAAAATGTACTAGTACATTCTGTTAAACTTCATTCTTCTTATTTGTGTACTCAAGAAATTATCACCACGATAACTAAGAATAAGAAAAGCGCTCTCTCAACAGTTATTGACATTTTTATTATAATAAGAAAATAATTATTTGTTAGTGACAAATATTATCTAAGTTTCTAGAGGATTTTTGTGTGTTGTATATCATTTTTGGAATCTCCCTCCTCTCACTCAATTAATTTATAAGAAGATAAAACGTATTGAAAACAGGATTTATAAAAATGAAAATTAAGCATTTACTAATAATCTAAGAGAACGTGTTTCATCTGTAACGTATTGTAATGAAGAGATAGACGGTATTTTACCTCGAAACATAACTCCTCAGAGGTAGGTACATGAAATATAGTTATCAACGCGTCCCGAGGAAATTAAATTCAGACTAATATCTTATAAAGTAGAGGCAGACCTGTGTTTAATTGTATTGAATGATCTTAGATGTTAATTGAAAAAAGCGGGATTCAAGAATGTCATCAATAACGTGAATGATAATAGAATTGTTTCAAGACTTAGAAGTATTATCTTTGCCACTTGTGCCCGCTCCTTTGAAGCATGTAGTTGCGAGGTACCCAGTTGAAACAACAGGTGTTTCCCTATTCGGCCTCCTGCCTGGTGTTCTAAATGGTCCTAAACGCGGTCCTCCCTGAAGTCTAAGGGATGAAATATGTATCTGAAAAAAGTGATTTAATCACTTATTGTCCCTGTACAAGTGAATGGGAAAGTACCATTTGTACTTAAATCACTCTCTTCTTCGTCCTTTCCTTGCAATCCCATTGAGGTCTCGCAAAAGTGAAGACAAGATAATCCAATACTTGCTGTTCTCATTTTACGTTAATGAGAACCCAATCTTCATATCCTGAAGAATTCGCTTCGTACGCAAAACCTCCTTACATCCTCGTAATTATGAATGCTGTCACTTATTTCCTGCCTTTTTCTGCAGAAATTTGTTCTGTCATCATAACATTCTTCGTGAGCGAATCCTCTCTATTCCTTCTCCATTGGATCGAAGCTCCCCCCCCTTCCCCACCCCTCCCCCTATTCCTTCGTGTAACCCTCGTCGCTTCTGTTACTCAGCTCCAGTTAAGTCGGTTATTTCGGCTTGTTCTAAAAAATCGATTTGCCTCCCGAAACGGTGCTGAACGCGTCGGCAATTGCAACGGTGGAGGCAGAGACGGTAGCGGAAAAAGAGTGCGGCAGAGAGGGGAGGGGAGCAAGCAGGATGCAAATGCGCGTGTAGCAGTTCTGGCCCCATTATCCGACGCGGGATTACCCCGCCCCCCGCCCCCGCACCGGGCGAAGTGAGGACTCCAACGCCAAGGCGCCGCTCTTCGGGCTGAGTCAACGCTGCAAGCAAATCGTGCTGGAGGGTTGCGGTGCAGACAGAGCGAGGGAGAGGCAACCGGCGACACGCCGTTCAGGCAAAGCGCCCGCGCGTCGGGAGGTTAGCGGCGCGCGCAACAGGGGCGCTGGCGTCTGCTGAATGCTCGGAAGGACGAGCGACGGAACCAACGACGACACTTCGCCGTTGTCGAGAAATATCCAACAGCCACGCGCTCATCCATAGTGCTTGAGGGGAAGAATTAGCAAGGGACAGAACTCATGGGACGTTAAATCTTTTACGACTAAATTTACTTTAAAGGATCTCGAAATTTATTACGAAAAAAATGTAATTATGGTTTCTGCAATTAATAGTAGTCTTTAATTTTCCTTCTGCTCATAAATTACACCTGATAAATAAAAAATAGTAATTAACACTCTCCAGTAATGGTTAGATAGTAAAATATCAAATATAAAAAATTCAATTCAGATGTTATAATTAAATTATTATAATTTGTTAAGTTGCTAACCAACTCACAACAATGGACACAATCGCATTTCTCAACGCATTCAATGCTGACCTTCACAATGCGTACAATGACTTGGTACATTATATTGATACACGAATCAGTGCGCTGGAAGAGGTCAATAAGAAAACGATCGGCGATTGGACTACAGTCAGAAATTCTCGCCGTCCTTCCAACTGCTATCACCTGGGTCGAGCAAATACACATACACCACCCCAACTCTTCACTCAAAATAGGTTTAGTGAGTTAGATGACATGTCCTAGTTTCCTCACTTACATACTCGTTTCATCCCCTCCCGTCCAGTACCCAAACAACATACTGGTAAGCACAACCGTCCAAAATCACGCAATGTAGTGCTACTCAGAGATGAAGCCAACACTTCCTCGCAGAAATCAAACGTGCTCATATTAGTTATTTCGCACGGTCGCCACATGTCCTCCGTTTTGCGAGGATTGCTTCCCGCCAGTTCTGTCTCCGGTTTCTTTTAGCCAAACGCTCGTTTGACTGAAGTTATTCGAGAACTGGACACATACACTAAAAATTCACAGAGCGGAACACAGTAATCATAGGTGGGCAGAACGATATTAACTTGGGTGGTCATTTCAACGCGTCTGAACATCTACAAAAAATAAAAACTGTCTCTCAGCACACATAGTACACTCTAGCCTACCTCCACGCTTCAATGTTCCACAAATAAATCACGAAATTAACCTGGCAAACATCTCCCTAAAACATCACCTGATAGACACAAAAATCACATTTTTTAATTTCCAACCACACCTTACTGACAAGGACTTTACCCAGCACGGTTTACATCTGAGACTGTCTGGGAAACATCACTTTGGTTCTTTCCTAGCTTCAGATATGACCTCACATCATCCACCTGCCCCTTT